>VDFB02029505.1:0-15375 GCA_007258455.2 Sequoia sempervirens | reverse complement strand
ATGATTCTTATGGCCTAAAATTTTAAATGCTTTAGTAATATTATTTGTGTTGATACAAATTACCTATTGTAATATCCTTAAATTGTTCAACCTTTCATTTGAATTTTTGGCAAAAAAATTAGGATTACTTTGATGCTTCTTCCATTCATTTTGTATCAACATATGTCCATGAAGACACAAAAGTTAATAAAATATTAATGCACATAACTCAATTATTTAAACATGTTTGTTAACTTTATTATTTTTAAATAGTTTCCATTTTTATGTTGAACATAATTTTGAACATGTAACTCAAAACATCCACAATAAATTCTTTACTGTATCAACATATTTATTCACATAAGCACAATATTGAGGCTCAATAACTGATATTCATTCAAATATAAGAAGAAATAAATATGGAAAACATAAGAAAAATACAGAATGAGAACATAGTCATGGAGAATCTCTGATAATAAGATGTTCTCCATTATACTGCTTCAATTGATATACACTAATAGAAGAAGTCTTTAAAATGTGAATGTGGATGAGTGAAATATGAAACCTATCTACTTCTATTGGTGGCAATGGAAATGATATATGATGATGATGATTTAAAACTAGGCCTTGGTTTCCTATTTATATAGGAAGCAACAAGCTATAGGCCTTTTACAAAAAGAGACGACCTTTCATAACTACTTCTTTTACTAACAACTATTTAATTAGAATAATTAAGGAAATAACAAGACATGACATTTTGACATATGGTTCCATTATTCAATGTAGAAGACCCGTCGTCATTGATCTGGAAAAGTATTCCTCTCCATGATGAATGTCCAAATTATCTCACCTCAGTGTCCTATTCTTCTAAAACCAAATAGTTTTCCTCCCACTGATACACCGTAAAATATGATGGCCACTTATATTCCTAGATCTTTGACATGTTTGCAAGATGAGTTTTCCATCGACTATCTAATAATTCCTTTGTATCATTGACAAAATTTAGGTATCCCACATCAAGAACAATCAACCCATCCATGATTTGATTTAGCTTATGGAGACTGGTATCATCATCCTCCTGTATATGAGTTACACACTTATGAATAACCCGACTAAATTCTTTCTTCCACTTATCCAAGTCCTTCAATTGATCACCATCTCTCACAATTTCAGGTATATACCACTATTTCAAGGTATGGAATAAATTCATTCGTGTTACAATATTTTTATCTTCCCCTTGTATATACTGAAATTCATCAATAATCATCTTTTTAGTTTGTTTAGTTGGCTTTAATGTTGTGGGAGCATCAATAATTCTTTGTAGAACTTTGCATAACTTAGCCAAAGTGTGGTGAATAGGCTGCCACATTTTGAACAAAGGATCTAATACAAGCATATGTGTCTTTATTTGATCCATTGCATGCTAAAGTGTTTTATAACTATCATGCACATTCTCTAGTTTAGCCATAATTGGTTTTATCATGTACTCAAGAATCTTCTCCATAACTTCACAAATTTTCCTTTTCACTTCATCCTGGGTTTGATTGTTGGCCTTCTTTACATCATCTACTTCCTTCTCTAGAGTTTTTACCTATTTTACAGAAAAGTTCTTCCCAATATACATTGGAGCAATAGGAGGCCTGTATAACACCATCTCCTTGATTTGTGAGGGTCCTGCTCCTCTTAATTGTTCTTTCAATTTGACATTCTCCATGAATAGTTTATTAACTTCATAATTTAGGAACCTTTTTTCCTTTTCATACTCCTTCAATCTGTCTTCTAATCCCTTAACAGTTGCTCGAGTGAACATGGCCGAATGCAAGGTCATTGTGGCTGCCTCCAAAAGGGTGGTATCTTGTATTGCCCTTACCATCGCTGCCTCTTTCATCTCTTGAATTACATCCAATAATTTTGGCTTATGTGTATTTTTCTATTTGATCCATATGGCCAAGGTTTCAATCTCTAGGTTATACCCAATTCCACTCACTCCTTCATTAGAGTCAAATTCTGCAACTAGCATTGGATTTTCTTGAGCCCCCACTTGATCAAGCAAAAAATTTTTCTTTAATTCCAAGCCAGGGAAAATGAGCATATTCCTCTTCAAGACCATTTCTCTAGCCTTCTGGGGGCTAATGTCAATGTTGTCAACTCTTAATTCCTAGAAAGTCTATGCTACCATTTGATTTTTCTTTGATTCTTCAATTCCTGGTTCAACTGATTCCATCCTCTCTTCAAATTATTTTATCTTCATCTTCATCTAGAAATCCATAAACTCAAGAGTCTTAATGAATTCATCATCTTCTATATATGAATCTCTTGGCTACAATTTCCCTTTCATCTTCATGTACCTCTATACTTGTTTTTTCTACATCACCCATCCTTTACTCATGTTTATGGGCACTAGTCTCATGGATGTGCTGATCGAACTCAATATCACCTTTCAATGACTGCAGTACTATAGCCACTTCCTCATTATCTCCCACCTCTTCACTCTCCTCATAAGGTACTTGTTACTTATTTTTCACTACGAGCTGAATCAAATTCATGAATTATAGGTACATAAATTTTCAAGTTTTGCTGATTAAAGTATTCATTGATCATCATAGAGATCAATTTACATCTGAATTATAGTTTTATTGTGCAAGTATTTGAAACAGAAAATTGAGAACTTGCATAGTAATGCCTTTTATTCATTTTGTAAAAACATTGAATCTCGCACAAGCCATGAGAGTAACTAAATTTGATTATGACAATCAAATGATGAATACAAAACTCAAGGATAAACTACACTACTGAAAATAACATAAACATAAAGAAGAGGAGCAATTCATCATTTCCTGTAATGATGAATCACTTTCATTAGTGTCTTCAGTCATTGCATCTCCAAGCTACTGCAACCTCGTTTCCTCGCTCCATGAACCTGGAAAATTATAAAGGAATGGCATTAGAGGTATACTCTATGCAATGATGAGTTACATTCTACCTTATGCCTATGCTACCAACATCAATGTAATTTGCATTAAATCAGGTATTCACCAGATGAAAGGCTGACAATCAAGAAAAAACATAACTCAATGGAAGCTTTTAGCTTCTTTTATTTTACTAACTCATTTGTTTCAATGTGCAGGAACAAGCTCATCATGTTCATGATCATCTTATCAGATATGTGGAGAAAAATAGGCTCCCACAAGGGTAGAGCCTGACATATCAGGAAAATACCTCTCATCTATTTATATATGAGAGCTTTATATCAGTCACGGTCATGAAGTAAGATTGCTATCATGAAAGAAATTCAAAGAAAAACTTAAGGTAGTAGATTTCAAGCCATATGAAGCCATATCATGGTGGAAATTTAGTAGAGCAAGTCTACATTCACTCTTTGCTCAAATGCATTGAATACAGCTAAAAGATACAATGCCGTTTCATTGTGAGTTTGATTTATTTATCAAAGGACAGTTGAAAACATCATTTATTAATGGAGCCACAGTCATGTTTTGAATGCAGTCAGATTCTCGAAGGACAGTCATTAACTTTCAGTGACAAGTAGCATATTGCAAGTATAATTAATAAAGACATCCACAGAGGCATTTATATGTACCATCAGTCAGGTACAAATAAAGCTGTCGATAACTACTGAACGCCATAACCAGTATAACATAACATTGACAGTCATTGGTGGAGCAACAATTAAATACTTGAGAAAAAACATCAATACAAGAGTGTGACAACCATCAGAGATTAAAAGCACAACAATGATAAATGGTAGTTACAGGCATGAATGCATAGCTGGAGGATAGTTAATGTGATAATAGGACAACATTATTGCATCCTAAGATCAAGAGATAGAGCAGAATAGTCTATAACAACATCATTATGTAGGGCAGTCTGACACTAATAGCAAGCATAGTCATTTCAGCAAGCAATTTTAAAGATGTCTTGGAAGACAATGTCTATCAAGTAAACTGTGCAATGACCAAAAACAAAGGGAAGCATATAAACAACTAGTCAAAGTATGAAGGACAAATGGATAGTTGAGTTTTTTCATTACTAAAATAGGAACATCATTACTACATCATAAACTCAAACACTTAGCAAACCTTCAGAATAAAGTTTTGTGTTTAATGAATAGTCTCCGTAAGCATGTTCAAAAGAGGACAATGATGCCAAGAATGCACTACTCTTGTATGAAGAATGATGATGGTGACAAATCACAACATATGAGGACAAGGAATAAGCATGGAAACCTTTCATGATAGCCTCTAACATTCACTGCCCTTACAATCTAATCAAGGCAAGAGCATGTCAAATTTCAAAGATTGAAGGACAACCATTGTTAAGAGAAAATTAAGGTTGGTCATTGATGGCTGTGTAAAAGATAAGATTCATACAAAGGCTATCATATTTACAAAAAACTTGTCATATATACAAGTTTAGTGAATGACATCGAAAGAAAATCTGTAACAAAAACAACTCATGGAAAGTAACAGGTGAACATTGCAAGAACAACTCAAGTGAACTATTGTATTAATGGTAATGAGAGCTTCATTTCAGGCATGTCTCAATATATCAGAAAAGGATAAAGTTTTAGGCAACATCTACTCACAGAGGTGTGCAATAGAGGGTAAATATTCAAACAATTGGAAGATGAAAATCTACTCATATATATATATATTGTGCATATTGAATACAAATTGAGCATATTTCTGTGCAATAAAAGATGCAATGAAAGCAATCATGGCAGTCTCAGAATACCCATCTAAGGGTTTTCAATTTAAATGTAGTTTTGTCACTGTGAGACAATAGTGCATCAGCAAGGGTTATTTCCATCAGTGAGTCCAGAGTGCATTAGTTCAAAGATTTCGAGAGTTTCCTTGTAAAATCCATTTTTTTTAATGTGCATTCTATAGTCTTATCATGTCATGAGGTGACATCTCTTCGAGGTAAGTAAAAGAAGAATCTAAGATTATGGGGCCGTTACAAAACTTGTTTCAAAACCCTCATACTAGGTTTGTTTCATTAAAGCATATGGCAGCTTCATAATATGCACAGGAAACAACAAAAAAATACGCAATATTTATGGCAGCCTGTATAAGAAAGTCTTATTCACAAATGAAGCAGAATGTAAGACAAAGAGGCTGCAACCTATACAAGATTAGAAATTCATGGAGAAGACCCAACACAACACAGGAAGATTTAAAGTCTTGTTTATTTTTCAATGGTGTTTAACAATGAAAACTATCATGAATAGAATATAGATTATAAAGGAAAGTTTTCAAATACAATGGAAGTGCCACAGCCTGGATTTCCTATTTTGAAAATACAACAAGCTCAATACGGATTCAATACTCCCAAGTATTTGCAAATTAAAAGCAAAAGATTCGAGTTCCTCTCAGTGCAAGGAGAACTTACTGTGTTTTAAGCCTTGTTTGCATAATAGAATTCTAGTTGAAGCCCTGTCTTCATGCATGGCGGCGCAGCTCCAGCAGTGAATTCAAGAGTTAAAGAGATAAAAATCATTTAGGGTTTAACCTGGATTTTAGAAGTTCCCTAACCTAAATGAAGATATCCTTTTGATTTATTTTCTTAAGAGATGTTTTGAAAATCAATTATGCCACGGGGTCAATGACTTTAAAATAAAAAACCTAATAATGTGCTACATGGTGGCTGATTTAAACATATGCCAATTCTATAATATGCATGAAGCTGTGAGTTGTAAAGCCAAGTTTCTAATTTGGCATTAACTTTAATATTTTAGGTTTGCATTATTCCATGTGAAGTTAATTGATTAAATGATGAAAATATAAATCATTTAATTAATTTAACTATTTTGAAATGCAAACATTAATATTAAGTTATTTCCCTGATCATGCATGATTGATTTAGATATAAAGATGGAGTTCCAATGTACATGGGCGAATTGACAAAAACAAGATGATTTTCGCATGCTTTAGCCCACTTTTTGAGGGATTTTCGATTCAATTTGAGTGCTTTATGGATCAGTTACGAGTTGACAGCCAGTTTGAGCCTGAGTACACTCATTTTTGCATGAGTTTGAGCCTTCTTTTCAGGAATTTTTATTTCTACTCGGATTTTGCCTTGGAATTATCATTTGCAAACTGAGTTTAACTTCCAGTTTCATCTTTGTTCCTTATGAGAGGTTTATTGTATAAAGTGTAATAACTTAGTTATTTTTACACTAGTTCTTGTTATTCAGCCTTTGCATTCTGCAAAGTGAGATATCTTGTAACTCAACATTTTAAGATTTAATACAATTTTACAACTTTACAGGTTATCATTTTTGTAGAGTTTCCTTCTTTTTATTATCACTATTCAGTATTAGCCTTCTCATATTGAGGAGTCTTGTATTTATTGAATGTTTAAAATGCGAATTTAATGTGTTTGATTTCAAATCCTTTAAATTCCTATCATGTTCATGAATACATGTACACGAAAAAGCAATTTTAATTATAGATCATAAGTTGTGTTGTTAATTTATCCTCTCCTTTAGGTTGTGAAAATCTAATTTTCCTTCATTAAGAATGGATTGTTAGGCCTTTTGATGAACTTGTGTAATTAGATTTCCCAATTTGAGTTGTGAAAATAGATTCCGTAATAATCAGTTGTGAATCAATCTACTCATAAATATCAATTAGGTGCATCACTGAGGTTTTAATTTTAGTTTCATGCATTTAGCAATAGTTCTTCTATCCCTTTTCTCAAAGCAAATCATTCAAGTATCTAATTGATCATCAAATAGGAACCAACCCAGAATCTGGAGGTCTATCTTCGCCATAGGAATACCCATAGCTTGAAGATAGTTCCCATGTTTCAACAGATTGCTGAATTTAATCATTCAAGCATTTGGGTCAATCCGATTGAGAATAGTACTAACTGCTCAATGCTTCCATCTTCTATCTTTTGGGAGGTAATTCTCCATGGGAGGGAGGTTTCACTTGGGGTTTCTCTGAGTTGCACCACTATCATGTTCTTGGAGATATGCTTCCTTCTTATTGTACAACTATTCAAATTTACCCATTATCAAATCTATCCTCTTGATGGGGTCCTTTTCCTCAACAAAGTATCCTAGAAAATCCTTGGACCTCTGCTTCTTCCTTTCTTCAAGCTTCTTCATATATTCCCATTTTTTCCATCTACTAAATACATCATTATAAGTAATGCAGTTCCTTATGACATCTTCTTCATAATCCACTTGGTGTGCCACATCATTTTTTTAAGAAGATTGCCCTTGTTCATATGATTTTCAGGGTCAAAGGCTCTTTCCTTTTTCCGAATTCAAACATATATTGTCTTCAAAATAGTAACTCCTCTAGTGTCTGTTTCTAATTCCAATCTTCACACTTGGTTTGGTTTGGCCGAAAGTTCCTTTCTTTTGCTTGTGCATTACATCTTTCTTCATCCACATCATTTGCCACATAAATTCAAGAAATGCTAATCTAAGGGGCACAAATTTTGGCAGTATGTGTGGAGCAACAGGGCATCCATAAACTCTTATTATTGTAACTTCTGGGAGGAAGAACCAATCTCCAAAATTGTGTGTATGACCCTGCTCTGGTCTTAAAGCCAAAGGTCTCATAGTTGCAAAATTTTGGTTGACAATCTTGGTATGCATACCAAGAACTCCAAGGATTTTGTACAAATTCTTCGTAGAATACAACAAAGCTTGAATTCTTGCACCGACTGTCCCAAATATAGCACCATTTTAGCATGGTGGATTTGCCTTACTCTACCAAGTCCATTCTTTTAGTCCAATGTCCCTATTCTGGTACAATATTAGATGACACAGTAGGGAATAGTGTTTGAATGTAATCGTGCTCTATCCTCTATAACTTGGGAGAATTCATCATCTAACACTCTCAAGGGCGTATAAAGTCATATTCAATATTAGTTTTAGGTTTTGAATTCTCATGGCCATCATCATTAGGCCTATTGGCATTTTATCTTGAGCATCCATCCCCAACACTTGGAAAAGAGAAAAATATGTATTCACAAAGTAATATTGAAAATATGTCACAGTAAATGGTTTAGTAGTGGTAGTAAAGATGGCGTTTGTTCTGTTACCAATGTCTCTTTTTATATATAGGGGTAGCTCATCACTTCTATGATTCCTTCTTAACCTAGCATAATCCTCCTCACTTTTTTGCAGGTTTATCTTAGTCAGAGCCTGCTTGTTTAAGTCAAAATACTCAACGATAGTTGTTCTAGTTACTTCTACCAATATTGTGCCATTTGGAAACATTACTATTTTGGTAGCTAAGTGATAGTGTTTGGCTAGTAGTTTGATAAATTCTACATCAAAAAACACATTTGGGACAATCAACCTTGCTAAATCCAACATCCAAGGGTTTGACATTGGAATATTCTCATTTCTCTTACTGTAAAAATACCAAAATAGGTCCCATCTAGATTTGGAAATGAGGGCATCCCTAAAACTTTTTGCGGTGTCCACGAGAAACTTCTTATTACCCTCTTTAGTAGACCCTGGAAGTATATCTAATATGGACTGATGGAGTGGTCTCTTCTTTACTTTAGGTTCTTCATCTTTAATTTTAGGCTGACTTTCTTTTACTTCTGATTATTTTCTTTTAGGAGGCATGTTTCAACTTTCTCTCCTATGGCTTCAGATGACAAAACCTTGAAAGATTTTTTAGATTAACAAAGCTCTTTCAGAGAGTTTTCATGCACTTACCCGAGTATTTGACGCTTGCAGGGCTTCTTCTTCTTGTATCCTTAGCTCCTTCCATGTTAGTGCACTGTAATTGAGTGTGATATTGGGAAAAATCACTTATCTTTTGGATGGTGCGATATTCAATCATATTAGTTTTAATGCCAACTCTTCGTAAAATAATTTCATAGCAAGCTCAAATCCTTGCATTTAATTTTTACACTATTAGATTTGTGTGTCGAGGTGGATGATGTGATTTTTTGTATTTATTACTACAATTTGTAATGATTACCGTACTACCTCCATCTCTTATTATACTACTTGTGGTATGGTAGTGTTTTTCCCTTCCCTTCTGCTATTTACTGCACTATTGCCTTGCTTAAGACCTCTTACTATGGGGTTGTAGTGTATAATGCTCCACCACAACCATATTATCCACCTCATGCAATAGTACGGTGTCCACTTTTCTTCCAATGCTTACCGCTCTGCCGCCAAGTGCTCAAGACTTCTTGCTATGGGGTTGCAGTTTATACCGCTCTACTGCATATGTTGCTCACCTTCCCAATGGTATAGCGGTGTATGCTTTATCTTCTTGTTGTTTACTGCCTTACCGCACTCCTTTGAATCACCTTGTGTGGGATGGCAGTAGGTACTGCATTACAACATTGCCTTATAATTCTCCCTATGGGGTGGCGGTGAGTACCGCTTTACCGTCCAAACTATATAATCTCTTGGTGGTATGGAGGTAAAGGCTTATTTCTTAACTTAGAAGCCACCATCTCGCACTGCCTTTATTTTGATGATGTGGTACTGCGGTAAAGGAAAAATTTGCTTTGTTTATGATTATTTGGAGGAATAAATGGGTATATACAAAGGGAATGCTGGTGACAGTATGGATCTTGCCACACAAATTGTTGCATTTCATGTTAAATAATATGAAAAATCAAAGGTAGTAGATCTTTTGATGCAAGTGAAATGTAGGCAAGCAATTGAAGGCCAGTGAATATTGGGGAAGGATTTTTTGTTCTAACACCCCTAATCCCTTAACCCTTAATCCCTGCTAGATTAAAGAAATTAGGCACTCAATTAGGTGCTAAATTAGGTGCTAAAGCAAGCTCTAAAGTAGATGCTAAATTAGGCATTATGTTAGGCACTAATGTAGGTGATAATTTAGGTGCTAATTTGGGCACTAATCTGGTCACTAATTTAGGTGCTAATTTATGTCTAATTTAGTGCCTACTTGTTCTGATTGGCACAAAAAAGCCAAAAATAGCGCCATCCCGATAAATAGTGCCAACTTTTTCAAGAAACTGGAGAAAAATACATTAAAACAGTGGGTGGAAGCAAAAAATAGAGAAAAAAAGGGAGCTAATCACAAGGATTTGTTGTAGTGTGTCAATGCCTGATAGTGGTTTTTGGACATCTATGAGTCTATATATTGAGGGTTTGAGATAGACATTATGAGAGGAGTTTTATGGGGTTATGTTGTTAGATTTCTATTAAAGGAAGAGGATGTTGATCTCTATGGAGGCAATAACTTGATATGTATTGTAACAGGTTTATTATTGATGAATAATACATTGGTTTGGTGCTTTGGAGGTTGTGTTTTTCCCAATCTATATTTGTGTCATTCTCTTGTGATTGATTTTTCTTTTATCTTTATCATTCTTTCTTTTATAAGTGCTATTTACATGTTAGAATATTGTTGAAATTATTATAGATTTGATTAATGTGTTAATCTCCTTGAAGGGTTAACACGGAAATTCTTGCAATGCTTAATAATTATTAACACAAACCAACACTTTTTCAATCTTCCCCTTCAACTTCCACATAAACCAACATTTTGTCAATCTTTTATGCAATGTAGATAATTCAACTTTGTTCTTCCCAAAATTTTACTTGTTTGATTTCACCTTGTGTGCAACATCATTAACTTTTACACAATGTTTGGATGCCTCTTTCACACACTCTTTATTCTTTTCACTTTTGCGTAACAATTAATTTTGAGTTGTGCACAATGCTTATTATTTATGCACAACTTATATATATGGCTTTTAATATCCCTATGTGTAGAGGGTAAGATATACACTTATAAGAATCAATGCAAGTCCCATTCTTCCATCACATTTCTTATGCACCACATCTTGACCCTACATACAATCTCCAATAATATTTTCTTACAATGCCATCTAGAAAAGTCTACACCTTGTCATTTGAGACAATTTTTTCTTGTGGTTGCACCATTGTGCTACAATGTCTATCTAACCAACATATTTCAATAGTATTTCCTACACCTCTTGTGTAGCCTATGTGGCATCTTTCAAACCCTTTGCTATAACTTGAATATCTTTGAGTATTTGTTACCTAAAGTGTCTTATCTTTAAGAATTGCTAGCATCATACGCTCCACTAAAAAAAAAACATCTCCAAACTCTGTAAGAACTCTATTTTGATTTAGCAATGTAGTCAAATTTAGACATATGAAGGGGCTACTAGTATTGCTAGGTGTAGACACTCAAATTTGACTAACATATTCCTACCAAAACATCGTCATTTTCCATCATTAGGTACCATCGATCTGTCTTCCACATTCAATTAAAGTACCTTATTTCACCAATTTTCATCTATTAATTAAATAATTTTGATTATTTAATTAATTTACTAATCATTCTTTCATTGATTAATTTTTTTTATTATTTAGTTAATTTCCCACTTCTCTAAATTAAATAATTATTATCAATTATTTAATTTATTTATTTCCACTATAATAAATAAAATGATTTATTTTATTTATTTATCCACCTTGTACATATTAATAAATAATTCATTTAATTATTTATTGATTACCCATGCATTTCCATCTCACCAGTTAATTGAAATTGACATTCAATCCACTCATCAATCAATCTAGTCAACTTTAACTAACCCAAGTTCACTGATTAATCCATTCACTCCACTAATCCATCTATTTTGTTCCACTCCCATTCAATCTCACTTATCTCTCCAATCAAATCTCATAACTAACTCATGCAACCAATTAACTATCCCATCAAATCCTCTCAACAATTCTAAGCCACTGATCTGCTTAGTCTCTCATCAGATCTTGATCGTTGATTGATATCTCCAAATCTATAAGATAAACCTATCAATCATCAATATCTCTATCTCAAATCGTGCAGAGAAACTATACTCGAGTTATTACAGTGCTTTATTGCTATTGTGCTTATAAAAAATTGAGAGAAAAGAACTTCTTACACCATTCTCCAAAGTGAATAGAGGATCTAGAACAATGGAGCTATGCTAGAGAAGATTGTGTGTTTAAGTGTATGCAAGGTTTGCATTTCGTTTGATTCAGTTTGCTTTATTTGCTTTATTGATATGATCTTTTGATTATGATTCTTGTTGATTATTGCTTATCTTTCAATTTCACAGTCGAATTTATAGGTCCTACATTAGGTACCCTTGGTTGGTGAAAAAACAACTTGATATGTGGCTTGAAGAATAATTGTGTTATCAATTTCGAATTTGATGAATATCCTTTCTGCTATTCCACTTTTTTTTCTTGAGTACAGATTTCATTAGATTTTTTGTTTCACTGACTTGTTACTTGCTTAGTCTTGTTGCATCCATTAAAAAAAAAGCAACTCCCATGCTATTTTAGTAAACTCCAATTGATCAATTTTAGTTAGTGAAATTTTGATTCCCTTGCATAGCTTGAAACCTCCACACTTGTAGATGGACATTAGCTTGAGTGTAGATGTAAATAAATAGTTTTTATGCTTCTATTTTAAACATAAAACATGTAGTGACCCCTCTACTTGTCCATTCAAAAATCACAGTCAAACTCCAAAAGAACATGTTAATTTTTTATTTTTTCTTTAAGAGACAAATCCTTCCATTTAGCATCTCAATATAACATGTATTATGAGTGCATCTATATATCACAGAAATCATCACAATCAATGTATACAATTAGGTTTCTTATTTTTTGATGTCATAAACATTACAACAACACAATAAAATAATTCAACTTGAATATATAATAGAGAACACCACCTAGTCCATCTAGTTATTCTCTATTCAAAGTAGTAAAGCTACCATTTTCAAAGCAATACTTTATTAGTTCACAATCCATGTCTCAACATGTCTCTATCTCAATTTGACAAATCCTAATTCTAAATCTTAATTGTTGTTAAGATAAAGACCCCTAAGTTACCATGCACATTGACTTAACTCTTTGAATTTTATTCTTCCATAGGTTAACCTACATATATGTATTCACGAAATCAAGATCATATGCATGTATCCTTTCTAAGTTACTTTGGTTATTATTATATTTCATTGTGTGTTTTTTTAATTTTATAAAATAAATTTATCTTGTAAATCCTAATTCAATTGATCTATTGAATCATCTAAAAATAGACTATAAAACTATAAAACCATACATGCTATTTATGGAACAAATTGAGCATAATTGTAAAATTTTAATGTAACATAAAGATAAATCACAAAATTTCCTTTCACCTTATGTATTTTTCCTATTGATTTCACAAGTGGAAGCACTCATTGTTTTACAACATACATAACAATAAAATCATAAAATTATAATTCCAAAATTCATAATAAACTTCACACCTCTAAGTTGCAAGTGCCAATCCTCATAGGTGCAAAAATGACATGGTTTAATCTTGAGATTTGTAGGGTTGATTAAGTGATGCAAGAATGAACCACACCCATTGACATAATTGATACAACCTTTTCAAGAACAACTACAAAGATTTAGGTGTATAAATTTCCCCTATACATGGCCCAACCCAAAATTTTCACAAGACCCCTAATGTATTAAGAATTAAAAAATAATTTTAAATAGGTCGTGCAAAGCATAATTCCCAATAGACATAAAATATGATTACACAAATACCCTCTAATAGATTTAGGAATACTCAATGACATTCAGTTGATACACAACACCCAATTTAACAACCTAATTGACACAAAATCTGAAGCAGATTTTTACACACACAGACATGAATTCTAATTCAATTTGAAAAATTGGAAGGACAAGAAGTCACAATTGAGATGACACAAAATCCTACTAATAAATTATAGTATTTTCCATTGTCAAATTTATGGGTTTCACTATCCCTAGTCTCAATTTCTCAATTCAAGATTTAGGTTTTAACATTTCTTTTTATCTTAATTCTAGATTTTCATGTTTAACAAAATTTAATTGATCACAACACATCAATTCAAGTTTCCAAACCCTCATATCTATGATTTCATCTAATTATCTAAGACTCCCATAGTTTTCTAAATTCTTTAATCATTAAATTTCATTTAGTAATTGTTTTTCCCTATAGAAAATTCAATTTCCAATTATCATAATATTCATAAATTCAAATTACATTTGTGTGTGCAAGACCCTCTCTCATGTTCTCTAAAATTGAAAGGAAATCTTTGATCCTCACTTGAATGTTTGAATACTCCAATTTTAATGATAAATTCTATAATTTGTGTAGCCACACTAAAATTACTAATGCCATTTTAATAATGGTTTCCATTCCAATTTCATAATTTCTTCTTCTCCAAGTAAATCCAATAATAAAATTTTCATTTCTTTAAAACAAGTCTTTAACTATATTTAAATTCTCTAAAAATATTAACTAAAGAATATAAGATATTTCTAAAACTAATTAATAGATAAGTACTCTTTCTTATAATACAAATATTCATTAATATTTTTTTCTATTTATATTATTGTGATGATAATTTTTTCAATTTTTAAAAAATATTTTTTAAACAATGTTAACAATCTTAAAATAGTTGAAACCAAAACAAGTAAATCAATTAAAATGATTGAATGAATTCTTGATAATTTTCTAGGTAATTATCTCGCTAGTTAATATTCGATTATATCAAGCCCCTTGAATTTTTAATTCATCCTATTTTAGTAATTACTAATTCAATTAATAATAATATCCCATATTTATTTAATCATCTATGATAAATTATTAATCAATAGAATAATCAATCTATATCTAAAATAAAATAAGCAAATATCATCATAAAGTAAATTATCAAGTACCATCTAAGGCAAGATATTACACAACATAACCAACGAAATATTTGTCAAAGATTTTTATTTTTCTTTTATAACTTTGTGTGCTTTGTAGAGTTTCTTTTATCATAGGATACATTTAGTATTGAATAGGGCTTGCTACACACCATCAATATGAAGTAGAAAAAACATTCTTCTAAAACTACGTGATATTGTTCTTTTGGTGGAGCCCTTTCTATACAACATTCATATTTGGTGCTTTAAACATCACATTCTCACAATATATTTATGTTCTTTTATTTTCCTCTTCACCAATCAAAACTAGGAAAGTCTATAAACAATTCTTTCAACTTAATGTAACGAACACTCACTACATATTATTTTCACTTTTACTCTACAACATCAAAAACCAAAAAATTCTATAGATTTAAGATTGATGTTGATGATGAATTGTACAGCCCCGCTTCAATGCAGGACTTTAGCCATGAAAGATAATCAACCAAAAAGAGAAGTGTTGCAACAATGGAATGTTGATTAAAGATTCTATATTGATAATATGATTGATATGATATCAATATGATATCGGATATGATATGATACAAATGAACAAGATGCCTGATTAAATAGGCAAGAGGTAAACCCTAATATGCAAGAGA
>VDFB02029504.1:0-11020 GCA_007258455.2 Sequoia sempervirens | reverse complement strand
TCAAAGAGGGGAAAATGTAGACACGCAAAATTAGCATTATGCATTTGATCAAAATCACACTCATCCATTCATCAGGGTAAATTCATCAACTTAAATCAAATAAATCAAACTTGATCCTATCATCATCTCTTTGATTAAATAAATCAATCATTTATTTAATTAAATCTCAGATCATCATTCATCTCCCTTTGATTTGATTTAAATCCCTAAATCAAGTTAAATTGGTCAAATCAGCCTAATCATCATCCTAGCTAATTAATCCTGATTAAATCTAATGCTAATCTCATCCCACTTGCATTCTCTAGATTTGGCCACTTGCACATGAAATTGCATTTATTTGATTTATCAAAATCTTTATTTTCAACTTGGCATAAAGGAAGAATATTCTCCAAGTTTGAATCTCCCCCCAAGTGGACATGTACACCAAACAGAGCATTTATGAGGCCTTACATGTCTCTTACATGTCCCCTTCCAAAGTCAAACTCAACATTCATTGCCAATTTGAATTCAAATTTTCCCTCTCATGGGCACTCTTCCCAAATCTTGCACAACCATTGCCACTCACATGATGACAAGTGTCCTCAACTCATTGGCTTGATCTTAGTCCCACATTGGTCTCTCTTCAACACTTAGCATTTTGAAAATCTTTAAATACAAGCTTCATCCTGAGCAAATCCTCCACAATTTTATGCAAGGTTACTCTCTTCATTTGAGATTTGATCTTGTCCATTTCACTCCATCATCTCCATCATTTACACAACTTAAGCTTTGATCAAGGGTTGGGAAAGGGTCACTAGCACATGTGACACCAATCCACTATGGGATAGGTTTAATGTCATGTTTTTGTATGCTTTTATTTGGTTTCCCTTGTTTCATTTATGGCATGATTAACATGGCTTATTATTCCATAGGGATGTTGAAATGTTGCTTTATTTTAAACTAACCAAAATGCAGATTTTGACATCTACATTAATATATTAAAGTTTTTGTTTTTCAAAGTTTCAAATTCCATTTTTAAGGCCTAAAAGTGGTCATAACCTGATAGATCACTTCATAAGCTTTTTGGTAGTTCAAGTAGTTCATCAATCAGACACTCAAATCCAAAGTTATGGATTCTAAAAGTTGGGTCTCCTAAAATGGGAGATGTAACAATGTGTTGGGAACACAAATGAGCTGTAAAGGTGGAGCTACATGTGGTGGTGTGTGTTTAGACACATCATAGGCATCCATTATTAGAGATAAAGATGGTTGCCACTTTTAGGTGGTTTTAGCTCATGGTTTTAGTAATACCATTTAATGGTTTCATGTATTGTATCTCCTATATATTAGGTGCATGAGATGGAGGTTGAGTGTAAGAGTCATATAACTATTGAGTTGCCTCAAAATCTCTGGTTGGTGATACTCCTATGAGAAAGCTTTCTCTACAAGTATATTGTTATCTTGTTGATTTATTAATAATATATTGGGTGTCTTTCAGAGTGTGGGGTTTTCCTCCCAAAGAGTTTTCCCCATGTAAACCACTATGTTGTGGTATGAATATTATTTATGTTGAAGTTTCTATAACTATTTAGATTTGAATTTTTTTTACATAACCCTCCTCTCAAGATTAGTGTATGATTTTGTTCCACTACCTTAGCTTCCTTACACTAATCTATGGAATCCTTTCCCTTGAGTGAAGTGCCGATTATATTTAATGTTCCTCATTCTCTTTGAAAATGAGACTATTTGGTAAGAATACTATAAATATAGTTATCATATAGTAAGTTGGTACTTTTACAAGCATCCAATTGAAACTCTTCAATAAATCTTCAAAGTGGCATTGATTCTTCAATATCTTCTATTTTATTTCACTCTTTGATTAAAAAAAATAGAAGATAATTTTTTTATAGTATTACACTATACATGTAATAACACCTGAACCATTTATTTTGAAGACATAATCTATCATAGATTTCCTAAAAATGGAATCATTAGAATGGTTAGTAATACAATAATCAAATAAAGTTGATTCTTAGTGGAGAAATATTAAAGACCATGATTAATGATATGCATTTGTAATTTTTCAATGAGCATATATTATTACACATAAATCTAAAATATAATAAAATTGATTAAAGATAATTTTAAGATCATTATTAAGGAGATTAGATTTATATGAACATAAGTATGAATGTAATTTGTTGTCTCATGTAAGGAAGAAAAGCCACACTACTACATATAGTAATGATCCTTAAAAAAATTAAGCAATATGTGAGCTATCCTTTCTAGGCTTTCTCCTCCAACAATTTATTAAGGTGATAACCACCCATTATAGGTATGTGCTTTATATCCAAGGATTTTATATTTTTTAAGAAAATATTTTAAGCTCATAAAAATGTTGGATGCATGATCAAGAACCCATTTTAGTGGGTATAAACTTGTATATAATGAGTTTATGTTCTTTTCCCACACAATCCAAATGTTGTAACTACTAGTTTAGGGAATAATGTGTCTAACTTTAGGTCCATCATTTTAAATAAATGATAAAAAAGGTTCAATTATCATTTTATTTTGAATTGATGACTAATCATTTTTATTTGGGATATTTAATGCAAGTATCCCAAATCTTATAAATCTATTAAAAAACTCATCATAGTCATAGGGATCCTAATCAACTAATAAGAAAATGATTAACTTTCATTTACACTCTTCAAGAATAAGGAACATAGGTTATCGATGTAAAATAAATGGAAATAAGCTATGTTTTTAGCAACATTGAATTTTATAGGTGTAGATTCCTTCATATTAATTATTTTTTGTGAGCATAGATTTTTAATTAGCATTTGGATTCAGTATTTAAGTTGATTTTAGTTTTTTTAGTTGAGAATTACCATCAAATTCCTCCCCTTAGCCTATTCTTCATTGATTCAACACCATTATGATAGAAGCATGATCATAATCCATAAGGACACATCTATATACCTATAATGACTCACTATACATGTCAATTCTATGAGAGAAGGCAAAACAAGTAGATTAGGATATAAAAAAACACTTAGCACCATGAAAGGTAGTAGAGAAGACCCCCTTACTCTCAAACATTAGTAAATATAAAAATGAACCCATGCATGCTTGTGTATCAGACAATTCAACAAACTAATGAATGAGATTAATAGGGCTATTAGACCTACTATAACAAATTCTCTTTGTAGTTTCTGCACGAATACTCATCATATGAAGTATGAGCTAAATAGTTCACCTTCTAATAATATCTTTCTCAAGACTTGGAAATAAACATTGAATATGATATGATTCAAGTTGGAAATATCAATAAATAGTAAGAGAAAGCCTCATCCAATATTTCCTAGATAATGATATCATGAACACGTTGGAGGTGCTCACAAGCATAAATGAACACCATTTTGAAGAAAGCATAAGGTACAATATTAATTGATATGTGTCATGAAGTAATCCTTCTCAAAGTGTTCAAAGAAATCCCTTTATCATTTTAGATCATATACCCAATATGGTTGATTCTAGAAGACCTCATCATAGTAGAAATAAAGGGAATGTAAAACCATTTTCTTTTGTATACTTTCTATAGTTAAGAGTCTACAAGATAATAACTCTGAAAGGGATTCTATATTTGGTCCATTTTGGTTCCACTAACTACTATGGAGATATTTAATATATTTCAGAATAGATTTATATGTAATTATGTTTTCTATTAAAACAAAAAATAGGACCCACCAAGCCCTTTTAAATTAGCAACAAAAAGGAATTTAGATCAAGCTCACCTAATAGGTCAAGAGTAGTACGATTTAATAATTTCAATAAATAGTCAACCCTCCTTAGAACCATGGTGGTTGAATTAGCATATTATTTTGAGTTGTGTTCTAAACTATTGTCAAAAACCTTAAGTAGATATAATATCCATGTTTGTAAGTAGATATTAGAAAAGAGGATATCATTGATTATTGATACAAATTAGATCGAGTTTTAATTATATTGTGACGTGTAAATTACTTTTATTGAATATCAAATTAATTGTTGCAATTTAATTAAAAACTTGATCTAATTTACATCAATAATCACTTTAAATATTTTTATTTTTTGGTATAGTTCAATAAAATTGTGTATTTAGCTAAAATATCAAGTAGAGACTTTAGAGAAGTACTTTAGTATATCACATTTCTTTGTATATTCAACTTGATTTATTTCTAATAGGATATGATTGTTGAATTTTTATTTTAACTATTCCTTTTGTTTCCTATCTCTTGCTCTTTGAAACTCTAATCTCTTTTATCTAAGGTGTATTTTAGATTTCCTTGTAATTGTAAAAGATGCATTAGTGTTTTTATAGAATTTTACTAGGGTTTAGATCTAAAAGATATCTAACGAGATTTGATACCAAAGATCCTTAGATCAAATGTGTTTAAGTGGCTGAATTGTAAATTGAATGCGCAAAATATTCTAGTTCACATTGTGTTTTTAGGGGTCAAACAAAGTTATCATAATATAAAATTTTATAGATGTATTTTTGTATTATGTTTTTAATATTATGTTCTTTAATTTTTTAATCAATATAGGTCCATTACAAAAAATAATGACATCTTTTTGAAACACTCAAAATTAACATACTATATTAAAAATCTCAAAAAATTATATTGAACTTATATTGATCCTTTATTTCAATGGAAAAAAATGATATATATACAAAGATAAATACATTTTTTTATTACCAATTAAAATTTACTAGTAAATAAAATATAAAAAAATCAAATGTTAACAATAGATATTAACCAAATCAAAACAAATTATGTGAATGAGACAATAGAGGGACCTAAAATATTTCCTTAATAGAAGAGTCATGTTATTATTGATTTACAAAAGATAAAATCTCTAGTACTTTATTTCAAGAATTTGTGAAATGCTTTTACATATTGATATAAATTATTTTTATAATCAATGATAAACTTTGTAGTATTTTATTTCAAGAATCTACGAAACCAATAGACTGATTCTTTTGGATATCGATTTAGATTATTCTTATAATCTATGTAATGAAGACCAAATCGAACTGTATAGCCATTTGCCCACTCAAAGTTGTCTAACAAAGACCATGCAAAGTAACCTTGTATGTTGGATCCACCCCTGCAATTCAATCCATCATAATCTTTAGTCTAAGTATTGGAAAAAGAAAAAAAATAACAAAAATATATATAAGATTTACCTTATTGCTTGTTGAACAAATGATAAATGTTTTGAATGATAGTCGATTCGCCAAGTATCATTAAGTGCTTGTGTCAATGATAATGTATCATCATTCTTTTCGTCAATACCTATAATATTAATTTAAAGAATTCATAACTTTTATAAAAAAATGTGCAAATAAAATTCAGTCATAAATATTTCATTTTCATAACAACTAGAGTTTTATTTAAAAACTAATAATAGCAACAATAAATTTTATTGTTGTACTATTGCTCTTATTGTTTAGTAGATTTTTTCATGTTTGATATTGCTCTTATCGTTTAGTAGATTTTTTCATGCTTGACGTCTAGACTCTAGAAATGTGACTCTCACCCACTTTTTTAATAACATAACACTATTTTATAAATGATAATACAGAGAATTATTACTAAAAGTTTTAAAGAAATAATTTATATATTCAATCATAAAAATGGTTTACCGTTTTCTGTAATGAAAATCAGTGGATTGGCATATCTACGTTTTATGTAGTTCAACAGCTCTCTTATTCCAAGTGGATATACGTGAAGCCAGCTCGATGCTGCCTATTGTCACCATTCAAAAATTAGACGTTGGCCACCAAAAAATTCATATTTAATAGTACTTCGAAGTTTTATGAGGCTTACCACTGGTCCGATGAGCATACCATTTCTCTCAGCTGACACCATTTTAACAACAACACAGGTAAGAGGTTATGCTGAATTTTTCTAAAACAAAACTGATCCATATGCTAAACTCAGAAAAAAAAAAAAAACATTAAAAATGTGCACCTGTTAGATTAGCTTGAGAGTCCAATGTATAGGTGGTGTTAATGGGATTAGGTGGTGTTGGAATTTCAGCAGCGTAGAGACTTGTGTAATAATTTAAGCCCAGAAAATCAAATGAACCTTTCACAATAGCAGATTGATGGGCAGTAAATTCGGGCAAACGGTCACCAACTAGATTTCTCATTGTTGATGGGTATTCCCCTTTTGTAATTGGATCCATATACCTGTAATTTTGTATTGCTAGTCAAATTCATATGTACAACACCTAAAAATGGGCATTACTGGACCGTTTTCAAAGGATCTTTGCTTACCAACCAAACATAAAATCTAATGCCCTTTGGGCGGCTTTCTGGTCAGAGTGTGATTTTGAATAGGGAACCATCCAGTGGCTCACTAGTGTAATTCCAATCAATCCCTTTTGCGTCCCCTGTTCATAAAAATGGCAGATTGGTATACTGACAGATGTATGTAGATTCTAAAATAGGAAAAAATTTGGGGAAAAAAGACGGGTCACCTGATACTTGCTCTTGTAAACACGCACAGCAGCTGCATGGGAAAGGAGGAGGTTATGGGCAACAATATATGGCTCTGTTGCAGAATTTCCTGTGCTTGAATTTCCATCAGAAGAGGAGTGGCGGCCGGGTGCCAATGTGCCACTGTCATATCCTAAGCTAGCGTAGGAATGAGGTTCGTTTAAAGTAATCCAGTGCTTCACTCGATCACCAAACTCTTGAAAGCACAATTCACTGTAAGCTTCAAAATCTTTCCTGCAGATATAAGATAACAGGTCTCCTCATCCAAAGAAAATGGCTAATCAATGAAATAAATAGGTATGCTATATAGATCCAAAAACGATCAAATGATTTGGAAGAGTTAAAATACACTATTTTTTCGCTGAGAAAGCCTCCATATCTGTCCTCCAGAGCTTGTGGAAGGTCCCAGTGAAAGAGTGTCACGAAAGGCTTGATATCTACAAACATGAGGAGTTGGTTATAGCTTGAACAAAATCACAGGAATTTATATATCCATAATAGAAAACAATATAAATTTCACCATGTTTTAAGAGTTCATTGATAAGGTTGTTGTAGTAGGCCACTCCAACTTTGTTGATTCCACCTTTGATTGAGCCATCTGTCTCCCAAACAAAAAAAATCTTTTAAGAGAGGATCTGCTGATAACTAATTATTTCTGTTTAAGAAAAAAAAATGGCTCACATGGTAATATCCGTGACCAGGAAATGGAAAACCTATATGCATCCAACCCCATGTCCTTCATCAGTTTCACATCCTCCTGTAAATTGCAGTCCCTTTTTAGTAATAGTGCAAGATGCAAGCAATCAATCCATTTGGATGGTAAAGAAAACATAGAAAAAGCAGGTTCATGATCTTCATGGACCGGAAATATATATGATTTGAATCAAATGTTGTAAGTAGCATACCTTATAGCGATGGTATTCATCCACAGCAACATCCCCATTCTTCCCATCAGCAATTTTCCCTGCACATTATTTTTCCTTTTTAATTGAATAGTGTTTATATTATCATTAACAAAATAATGTTACAAGAAAAGCGACATCCAAAAGGTTGAAACAAAACACAAGTACTTAAACACAAGTACTTAAAGGCGCTATGCGATGAGAGCAAGTCCACTGGAAAAGGAAGATCTCCATCATAATAAAACATATAAATTTCATTTACACTGCTCAATAAGATATATACAACAATTTCAATCGATCATTAAACTTTGTGTTAGATCTTTTAAGTCATTCTAGGATTGGTGCTTTTTTACTAAGCTACTGAAATAGATTGCATGAGAGAAATTCAATGGACAGAAATGGAAGATGCAGAGAAATAATGTATAGAAAAGTAAAAAGTAAACCTGGGATATGGGAGAAAGTATCCCAAATGCTTGGGCCTCTTCCTCCTTCATGAGCAGCTCCTTCATACTGATACGAAGCAGAGGCTGTACCGAATATGAATCCACTGGGAAACCCACTCCTATTCAGTACTTTTATTTCTTCCTGAGCAGATACAACAACGACCCACCACATGCACACTGCCACACAGCCTCTCCATCCCTTCCTGCTATTCATTACTCTAAGCTGTTAGAGTTTCAGATCCAATACAAAGAATGCAGTTATGCCATGAGGATGTAGAGATGGCTTCTTTTTAAACAAGAAAAACGATGCCCCTATACTAGAATTTGAATTTGACCGTTAAGTGTTAGTTCTAGTCGTATTACAACTATTAAAAGATATCATTCAACACGGCCCTCTCATATTTAGTGAATAGATAAGGATAAGAAAGCTACAATCCAACCAAAGAGAGTGAAGATTAATATAACTCCTTAGATTTTATATGTTACTGCCAACGCCGGACGCCCTCGTTATTCTTATCAGTAGACCAACGATTTTTAACTTTTTTACAGAAAATAGATGCAAGCTTCAGATGAAAATAATATAATATTTATTTTGAATTAAAATTAACAGATGAACATTATTTCTACGTTATGAATATATTGTTTTTACAGTTCATAATTGTTTGTTTAAAGATTTTCTGTGTTAAACTTATTTCTTATATGATAAAAAATCATTCTAATGAATTCTTATCAGTAACCCGATTATTATATTATTTATGAAAAAATAATAGAGAAAAAATTCCAATGAAAATTATAAAGTATCTATTTTAAATTCAATTTAACAGATAGAACAGATTTTTCTAAATTATAAAATTGATTCTTAATGAACCAGGCATTCTTATCATTGGTCCAATGATTATGTTATTTTTGAAAGGAAACCTATACAAACTTCAAATGTAAACAATAAAAAATTTATTTTGATTAAATTTAAACTATTTCGTCTGAAATCTTGATTTTTAAATGAGCAGACAATTCGTCACACAAGATAGATTATATCTTTTTAACTGCGAAAGAAGTAACATGTCCCTGTCTCGTAGAAAAATGGACAGAAACGTGTATTGACGAAAAAATAAGAGATATGATTGCAGTGTTTGCATTATCAGAAGGCAATTGTAATGTTGCTGTACATGTCCCTGTCCTGCAGACTCGGTTGATCTTGGGACTTTGAAAAATGGACTGAAACGTGTATTCACGGAAAAATAAGAGATCACAAATGATACGGTTGGACTATTTCCATTATCAAAAGTCAATTGTTTAAATAATTTTAAATAATTTAATTATTGTGGATGATTTAGGAAATCAAAATTAAAAAAGAAAATGTGTTAGCTTAATTAAATAATTAATAGTGATGAATGAATTGATAAGAAATGATGACGAGGATGATGGTTTAGATAAAATGCACTAGTTATTTTTAAGTGTCTACAATATGATATGAAGGATTTAAGAGGAAATGTACAAACATGAAATTAGCACATGTTGATTATCTAAATGAGAGTATCAAAACTATTTACAATCATCTTTTTAGTTTAGTCAATTGTAAATAATGATATATTACATGAAAGACTTAAGTGGAAAGCTACCAATGATGGAATGAGGACATGTTGATTATCTAAAGGAGAGTGTCAAAACTATTTATGCCAACTTTCTTGATTAAGAAAACCAATTGCAAATAATTATGTGATATAAATAAACTAAGATGAAAGGTATTGAACCATGAAATTTGAGGACATGTTGATTATCTAAATGAGTGTCAAAACTATCTACAATCATCTTGTTAGATTAAGAAAATTAAATTGCAAATCATGATATGATAATGAAGGATTTAAGAACAAAGGCATTTTGGCATGAAATTAGGCAATTTGGATTATCTAAATGAAAGTGTCAAAAGTATCTACAATAATCTTCATAGATTAAAATAAAATCAATTGCAAATAATTTTATGATGTGGAGGATTTAAGAGGAAATGTATAGATCGTGAAATTAGGACATGTTGATTATTTAAACAAGAGTAAAATGTGCAGGGAGATGGGGGGGCCAAAAGGGGGTCTTAAGTGACCACTTTTTTTTTGAAATAAGGGATTTCTGACATTGGATGAGAAATTGAAGATAGTTACACTCAAATTTTGAAGATGCAACAAGAACAAGAGTGGTGGTGCTTTGAATATACTTTCTAAAATACTAATTTTAAAAAAATTGTGGAGATTATGGGGTTCAAAAAGAGGGAGCACACAAAGTGCTCTTATTTTTGTCAAAAAACATAACATAGCATTTGGTGTACTCCCCCTAAAATGTTAGCTTTTTTTTAGTATTTTAAAAATTGCTCTAGTGAGAAATTAGCTAACACAATATAGTTTATGCTCAATTTTTTTACTAATTTTTTAATGAATATATAATTTTTTTACTAATTTCCAAATCGGACACATCTTGAAAAATAGAAAATTAAATGTGCCCCCCTCCAAATTTTTGGAAACTAATTGAAAATAAATTTATTTTTGAATGTGCAAAGAATAGATTCTAGTTTGTAAAAATGTAATTTGTTTCAAATTTTGACAAATGGGTAAAGAATGAGACAAATATACCATACATAAGCTTTTGAAAAAATGGGACACTAAAAAAAGAAATTAAAGACCAAAAACCGAAAATATTTGAAACATGAAAACAATCACATGATTAAAAAGCTAACAAAGAGCTCAATGTTACTACATCATTTTTTGACTTGAAACTGAAACACATGCAAAACTAAGGGGAGCATGCTCAAGATTGTGTCACATTTTTTAAATTTTACAAAAAAATGTCTTTAGACATTGAAATGTATATTCCCAACCCTTTGGGTTGAAAGCCCAAGGTAAATCTAACCCTAAGGGTTGGAAATTACCAGTTAAAAAAATGTGAGCGTGCTATAACATGTTTGTGTTATTTTCTATACTATCTTTCAATAACGTGAGCGTGTTATAATATGCTCACATTATTTTAAAGGAAAAATTACCCTCACCTTCTGACTCTCTCCTCTCTACCTCCTACCCTCTCTCTCTCTCGCTCTCTACCTCCCTCCCTTATCTACCTCCTACCCTCTCCCCCTCTCCCTCTCTCCATCCCTCCCCTCTCTA
>VDFB02029503.1:67256-97656 GCA_007258455.2 Sequoia sempervirens | reverse complement strand
TACAAAAGATGGGTCTCAAGAAAAAAGGTGTTATTTGGTTATTGAGAATATTTTAGTGTATCAGTTTATGTCCATGTTTTGTGAGAATCTAGTGTATGAGTATGCAAGGCGTACCCATATAGCCAAATGGTTGGACACAATTCTAGTTGTGCAAGGACACCTTTCTAGTTAGCAGCATAGTATCAGCGGTTGACTTTGCAGAGAACAACACTCTATAGCCACAATGTGAGGTGCAGCCATAGTATTACAACTCCACATAGGTTTTGATATTTTTGCACATAGCATTCATTCATGCAACTAATAGTACAAAGGACCAAAGGAAGGTATTGAGGGAGTATCACTTTTATATTAGTGATGATCACACACATTCTCTAGAGTTTGTGCAAGGTTACTTCCAAATGTTCTATAGTGATTTGGTTCAGACAGGCATAGCATACAATCAGCATATAATATAGTCAGATAATTGTGCAACATAGTTCAAGAATGTGTGCATGTTCTACTGGTTGTGCAGGATGCATCTCACTATAGGTGTTCAGCATATGTGGAACTTTTGTGAGGCCAAGCATGGAAAGGGGGAGCATGATGGTGCAAGATCATGCATGAAAGGAGAATTAGCATGAGAAGAGTTAAAGTATAAAGATAGTGCAAAGTTGACAGATGCAAGTTCAATCATTGAGTGGTGTAATGATTCGATGGGTCCAAGTACTGAAGGTACGTCTTTAGTTCATAGATTTTTTTGGCTAATGGATGATACTAACATTGCACCATATGAGAATTTTTGTACACTAATAGGATAGAGTGAGCTACACTCTTTCCTTAGCTCAAATGCAGGTTCATGGAGTATTGATACATGCAAAATGGCATGCTTTTGTTCTTCATGTACAATGCAAACTTGGAATGATTGTGAGTCAGGGGAGTCGGTTGACAAATGGTTGAAAAGTTATCTTAGCCCACTTCACACATATTGCCCTCCGACGGAATTGGAACTAACACAGATGGAATCATTGGTCGACTTTGACCATGTATTAGATCTAGTTCAACTAGGTAATATATCTACTTGCTTAGTTTTTGAAATTCCATATTTTTATCTTACTTTATACTGTATTTGTAATGTTGACTAATTTCAAGTGATTTTTTTCACATATCAATATAAGGCATGTTTATGAAGTTATTGAAGATGAAGAAAATAAAGAGGGAACAAACTATTACTTGTGTCATTGTGTTGAGGCCAAAAAGAAATTGGAAGCCCCAGTTATAGATGGAGAAAATATCAAATACCCTATAGACTAGGAGTGACTAAGTTGATAGACTGCCATGCCTATCTGTAAGTTCCTTCCATCTATTTTCATTTCATTTCCATTTTGGATGAGTTGTTTCTTTTTATTATTTTACTTTGCATACATTTGTAACTAAAATAGTAAAAATTGATTGGTATCTCCTTGCAGAAAATTTTGATTTTTGAGCCATCAAAGAGAATCTCAGCCAAAAAAGCAATGCAACATCCTTATTTTGATGATCTTCAAAAATCTCAATTCTAATTTCAACCCATTATAAAAGAGCATGTGAAGCTTTGTGAGGGAATCTCAAGTTAATCATTTGAAGTTAACCTCTAAATGAGAACCTATGATGTATACATTATAAGAAAATCTTGAATGTATGAGTGACATTGTAAAATATCTGTGATAACAGAGTACCTAAGGCATTGTAATGAGATTTGTACTTGTAATGACATTTATTGAAATATTGAAATTTGGTGCAGGGGTACCAAGGTTATTGAACAAATTTCGTTCATGGAATTATTTTAAGTTAGTAAATTTTGTTTTGAGTAAATTGTCAATTGAATAAGGTCATATTACATGGTCAATTGATTTACAATTTAATAAGTCATGTTAGTTACAAGATCAACAGCTAGGCATGATTGGAAAGATGTAGAATCCTTTGTAAAGGCTAGATTTAAAGCCTCTTGAAGGCTCATACACAATGTAATTTTTGTGTAGGAGTACAAAGGCTCCTAGTTGCAAAATTTCACTTTTTGAAGGTTGATAGGTGGTCAATAGATTAGATTAAGGTATTTTGTGTTTATTTATGCTAAACAAGGTATGAATTGGGAAAAAGGCATTTGATATGGCTATTATTTTGAAAGACTTCAAGCGGGATGTACTACACATTGACGCCATTCCTCAATCTTCACTTGACGGCATGAAGGAATGGCTGAACTCCATGGATATAAAGTTTTATGAAAGTGGAATGAACTTGAACTAGTTGCCAATTTATTGAAGATGGTGGTTGGGAATTTTTGAATATGGAAGCTAGTGATTTTGATTATGATAATTTAGAAGGGTCAGAAAAAGGATATATGAGTTCCCTCTAATGTAGAAGAGGAATTAGAATTAGATTTCATGTAGCCACCATCAAGAGTGTTACAAGCCAACAAGATGGAGGGAATTCTTATATAAGGATAATTTTCAATGTTGCAGGTACCGTCTTTAATACAAACTACAATGGCAACATTGAAATTCCCTAGCAGTATTTATGTTGAGGAAATTTCCTTTATATGCAAGGATTTGAAGCACATCAACCACATGTGGTACAAATGATTAAATCCCAGAGATGATCTATAGCAATGACAGAGTTTGAAAAGGTAGAGAGAGCAACACTGGTGACTCAGGAGAAACTTCAACTTTCAAAAAGAAAGTTAATTAGTCTGGCAGACATGTGTATTAGGCTAGCATTTGGTGGAAGAGGAAGAAAGATGACTGGAACTCTAGAGGCCCACTATACTAGATTTTGACATTCAACCATGAGAGTAGATGAGAGAGTTGATATCATGTATCAAAACATTAAGCATGCATTCTTCCAGCCAGCATAGAAGGAGATGATTACTTTTCTTCATTTTCATTTGCATAACCATATCAAGGTATGGGAACCAAGAAGACCAAGTATTTTGAGTTTTATGTAGAGGTAATGGATGTGGTCCAAAATTTAGGAGGGACAAGAAGGTCAATCTATGATTGGTGCAGGAGCACCATTTAGTAGGTTTTGTTCATCAAGGCAAATAAGGAGTAGAATATAGGATTTTGAGTTTTGTATTAAAATAAGGTCTATGAGACCATTCTATTATGTATTTAGTCATATTTGAGCTGTATTAGGTTTTTAGGAGGTTGGGTTTTTCAAAAAGTGCAAAATGTTTAAAAATTGCAAAAATATGCAAAATTTGCAAACTCAAACATTGTAAAATTGCAAAATTTGCATTATGGAGGGAATGTGAAGAGTCAAACTAGTTCAAAGGTCAGTTAGGAAGGTGAATGAATTTTTAATTGGTGGGAAAGTGTTTAAAAATATGGAGAACTCGAATTGAAGGTTGGATTTTGTGATTTGAAGAAGCAAAAATAATAAAAACTCATAATTTTTTAGAATTTTTTGTATTTTCAGTTGGAGCAGCAGATTGTATGGCCTATATTTCAATTAGTTGATCTATATTTTTTGATATTTGCATAGTATATGGATTCACCTTTATTTTTAATCCATTTATAAGGTTTTCTATAACGTTTTGTGCATTTTATCATCAATTTACTAAAATTTGTTTGAACTTGTACATTTGAATCTTTTGAGTCAATAAAAATAGCTTTTTGACCCATTCCTCTTTTTGTAGCCTTTGTAACTTGAGGAATGGGTCTTCACTAACATTATTAAGTTTTGGGAATGATGTGTTAGTTTTGGGGAGGCTTGAAAGTGAGATGGGTGTGAAACCCATGTGAGTAAAATTGAGTTTTCTTTAAGAAAAATGGTGGTTTTGAAGAGTCAAATTGTGTTTTTGTGTAGGGAAGAATTATTTTATGATTTTTTGAGCTTGTGCATGGTATCACAAACTTTATTGAGTAATTTTTAAGTTGTGGTTAGCTTTGAAAGTATCATTTTCAATAAACCCCTAAGGTTTATGCTACAATAGAGGGTTTTGTGGTTTACCAATGTGTGGTGGTATAACTGAGATCTAATTGTAGATTTTGAAGTTTTGAAACCTTATAATTATTTCTCCAAGAGTTGGTAAGGATTGGATAAGTTTAGAGTATAGAACCTTTGTTCAACCAGATCAATCCCTTAAGGATCCAAAGGGAAAAATAGCTGTAAACTTCAACATGAGGTTACTCGAACACCATGATTCTTAAAAACTTCTCATCTAATCCTATGGGATTGTGTTGGGACCCTCTAAAATAATCTCTCTCGGTTTTCGTTATCTCGAAGTTGTTTTCCCGTGGTGTCCAATTTTTAGTTGATGGAAAAAGTGTCAAATGCAAGCAGTGGAAAGTTGCAAGGTGGTGCAACTTTCATTTTGCAACTCGTGTGACCAAATAGACTATTCCAGTGCATTCAAATAGGCATTTTTACACTAGGCATGGTCCTCTTTCACACCCAAACATCTGAGAATCTCTGAGCTATGTTCAACCCGAGATCAATCCCTTAAGGGTCCAAAGGGAAAAATGACTGCAAACTTCAGCATGAGGTTACTCGAACACTGTGATGCTTAGAAACTTCTCATATATTCCTATGGGATTTCATTAGGCCCCTCTACAATAACCTCTCTCATTTTTTGTTATCTCATAGTAGTTTTCCCATGGTGTCCAGTTTTCAATTGATGGAAAATGTGTCAAATGGAAGCAGTGGAAAGTTGCAAAGTGGTGCAACTTTTGTTCTGCAACTAATGTGACCAAATAGATTGTTTCAATGCATCTGAATAGGCATATTTATGCTAGGAATGGTCCTCTTTTGTACCCAAACACATGAAATCAATCAGAGCTATGTTCAACCAGATTGATCCCTTAAGGGCCCAAACAGAAAAATGGGTACAAACTTCAACATGAGGTTACTTGGACACTGTGACACTTAGAAACTTCTCATTTAATCCTATGGGATTCTATTAGGCCCCTCTACAATAACCTCTCTCAGTTTTCATTATCTTAGAGTTTCTTTCCCGTGGTGTCTAGTTTTTAGTTGATCAAAAAAGTGTTAAATGGAAGTAGTGGAAAGTTGCAAAGTGGTACAACTTTCGTTCTGCAACTCATGTGACCAAACAAACTATTCCAATGCATCTAAATAGGCATATTTATGCTATTCATGGTTTTCTTTCACACCCAAAGATGTAGAATCAATCTAAGCTATGTTCAACCAGATTGATCCCTTAAGGGTCGAAAGGGAAAAATGGTTGCAAACTTCAGCATGAGGTTACTTGGACACCGTGATGCTTAAAATCTTCTCATATGATCCCATGGGATTGAATTGGGCCCCTATACAATAACCTCTCTTGATTTTTTGTTATCTTAGAGTGGTTTTCCCATGGTGTCTAGTTTTCAATTGATGGAAAAAGTGTCAAATGGAAGCAATGGAAAGTTGCAAAGTGGTGCAACTTTTATTCTGCAACTCATGTGACCAAAGAACTATTCCAACATGTTTGAATAGGCATGTTTATGCTAGGGATGATACTCTTTCACACCCAAACACATAGAATCGCTCTGAGCTATGTTCAACCGGATTGATCCCTTAAGGGTCTAAAGGGAAAAATGGTTGCAAACTTTAGCATGAGGTTACTCAGACATCGTGATGCTTAGAATCTTCTCATCTAATCCCATGGGATCGTGTTGGGCCCCTCTACAATAACCTCTCTCTATTTTTTCATTATCTTAGAGTGGTTTTCCGGTGGTGTCTAGTTTTCAATTGATGGAAAAAGTGTCAAATGGAAGCAGTGGAAAGTTGCAAAGTGGTGCAACTTTCGTTCTTCAACTCGTGTGACCAAACAGACTATTCCCATGCATCCAAATAGGCATTTTTATGCTAGGCATGGTCCTCTTTCTCACCCAAACACATAAAATCGCTTTGAGCTATGTTCAATCGGATATATCTTTGAAGGGTTTGAGTGCAGTGTGTTGAAATAGGCCATTTCACCTATTTTTTAGGCTGTGTCTCAGTGATATGGGCTTGATGTAAGTAGGATAGGGACTAGGAATAATAAAATAGCATTAGTAAGGGCATTGGAAGAGATTACTAATGCTGCCCCCATTGAAAATTCAAAATTGAGGCCCCTTAAAAGAAAGGCTAAAAGAGGTGAAAAGAAGAAATTGCTTGAAAATAGGGTGAGATTGTGGAGTTTGATGTGTTCAAAAGCTCTGCAAGGATAGGGGAGGTCAAAATTATGTTATGGGATGACATGCCCTAGTTGGAAAAATAGGGGTTTTGAATGAAAACGAGAGGTTTGAAGGAGTAAATGTGGGTAAAGTCAAGGGGCAACATAATTTGGTGGTCAATTCAGTTTGTGTAGGTAGAATGAAGAGTGTTGGAATAGGTTTTGAGGTTTAGGTTCGAGGGTTCAATTTTCCAATTTGGCAAAAATATTTTGGAGGGGGGTTCAGTTCGTTCTGGGTTCGTTGGTACAAAACACATGTAAAAAAAAAAAATCTATGTAACTTGGAAGCATGAATTAGGATTAGAATATCACATATCATCATATAAACAAAAAAACCACCATAAACTTGAATGTCATTTAAAACAAACTAAAACTTCAAAATGTGTTTTATAACTTGCAAAAATGCGATAAGTCCTGCTTGATTTTACATGAAAAAACCATGATACAATAGTATTTGCTTACTATTATGCTTTGATATATTTTCCAAGCATCCATAGCTTTTCGAGAAAGTACTTTTTTAGGCTTTTAGCCATATCAGTAATGATGAATTGTTGTTTGATAAAATGCTTTGGTAGACATGTAGCATAGAAAAATATATGGTAGCATAGACGAGCCAATGAACTATTTGAGAAAAATGCATAAAATGTGGTTTTCATGGTGATGGAATGGCATGACAAATGCCATGATAAACAAATTCTCAGTTTTCAACAGCATTCATACCAAGTGAGACCACACATTTCTTTGGAAACTTTCAAGGTTCCATCTTGTCTATGCTATTCACTCATTAATTATACTTTGATAGATTTTTAAAGCATCCATAGCTTTTTGGAAGCCACCTATTTATGCTTTAATATAGCAATAAGAGGTGAATTGTTTGATAAAATTCTTCGGTAAACATATTACAAAATGTGGTAGCATAGACGAAGTGGGTATTTGTTTGAAAAAATTCCTCGAGAAATGTGGTCTCATGGTGATGGAGATACCCATGAAAATCCATAACAATTTTCTTGTAATGGAATTGCTTCCTGCATTTCTTTGAGGCATTTTTCCAAGCAACCTCATCTGCCCTATGTTATTTAACTTCTATTATGCTATGATATATTTTTCCTAAGCATCCATAGCTTGTTCGAAAGCACCTGTTTTAGGCTTTTAGCCATAGCAGCAAGGCAATGAACTGTTTGGCTAAATGCTTTGATAGACATGTATGAAAATGTGTTAGCATAGACAAGGCAGTGAACTCTTTGAAAAAATGCCTCAAAGAAATGAGTCTGTTGGTGAGTTTCCATTGATAAAATGCTTGATTATCATGGAAATCCATATCAAAAGTTCTGCTGTCTATATTAACTATATTATGTTTTTTGATAGATTTTCCAAGCATCCATGGCTTGTTAAGAAGCACTTGTTTAGGATTTCAAACCATAACTTAACAAGGTAGTAGAACTATTTAACAAAATTCTTTGGTGACATGGCATCAAAATCGGTATAGGCAAGATAATTAGTACATTTGAAAAAATTCCTCAAAGAAATGTGGTCTCAATGGTGGTGGAATGCCATGACAAGCAAATGCAATTGGCAGCTTCTCCTAGTTATTAGTTATGCAATGTGAAGTAATTGCATAACTACTTAGGTTGACTTTGTAAAAACTATATTGAAATTGAAATTTTGTCATCTATCAAAGTATAGTTATTAGTTATCGCGGTGAAACATGCTTTAGGAGTTGAAAAGATGGGCAATGCAATGTAATAAAAATATAAACTACAAAAGATCATTTTACAATTTATTAGTTTAAACTCTTTGTTTTGTTTTGCTCTCTACTTGTCTCTATGCTGGCGATACCTTTGTTTTTTAAAAGTTTTTTGTCATGTACTTTTTAATTTTTTACCTTTTTTTAAAATCTGATTTTTTTTTTTTGATTTTTTCTAGACTTTTCCCAAATTTTGAAAAATAGTATACTTTTAGTTTTGCCTATTTTCCCAAAAGTATTTTGCTGCCTATGGTATAAACACATATATTTTTGTAATATCAAGGATAATTTTTGAAACTTCCATGCATTGCTAATCTAAAAGGAAAATTCTTTTGCCTAATCTATATGCAGCCATGCTTTTGACATTGTCAAAAAGAGAAAAAACTTCCTGAATGATGCAAAGGCATGGCCAAGTAGTTCTAACTCTTCGCATGAGAGAAGAGAGATGTTGGAGAGTACATCAAGTCAGTGAAAACAAAAGTGTAATGTGTTTTAGTTTGTAGTATTCCTCTGTTCCTCTACAGATGTGTGATAAATTCTCAGTTCAAATATGGGCACCAAATATCGATAAAAAAATATTTGTATTAACCAAATAGCCATGTACGCATACATCAATATATTTTGATATAAGTATAAAATATAGTTATAAAATAGCAATATAGGCTTACACAAATGCCATATAGGCATACAATGTCAAATATATCCAATACAAAATATGTACAAAATTGCCATGTCTAGGAACATACAACAAACGACTCTGTAATCAAAATTCATTTCTCTCCATGCTCTGGAAATAAATTATTTCCCTTTGTTTGGCGATCTGATGGCGATAAGTCTGTCACTCACTTCTATTGTGCTCAAGGAGTGCTCCTATTGCTCCTCCTAGGGTTTAGGGTTAAGACAGAATAGTGGTTTACAAATTTTTCGAGGAACGAAATTTGATTTTTTTGTGTTTCCACCATGTTAATGGGTTCGATCGAACTCTATGGTTTAGCCAAACGAGTTTAAGTGTTTGACCGAACCCATTGACATATGAATAAAAAAAATATTTTATAGGGTTCATTCAAATGTATGTTCAAGCAAACCCCTTGAAATAGACAATAAAATATAAAAACAAACTGTCACTGTCACATTCTACATATTCTCTATTTAAATTGTGTATGCAACGAAGGTGAACCTGAATGTGAATGTAGCGAACCAGATGGGAAAAATGTGCATCAACCTGACCTCCATAGCCATAGTTCATCAACTCACAGTTCATCAACCCTACCTCCATAGCTCACAGGTTGGTTAAATTCAAATTTCAGATATTTCAAAATGCATTTATTTGAGAAATTTAAAAACCCTAAATGCAAAATGTTTCAAATTTGTAGATTTCAAACTATATTTCTTTGTTTGAAATTGCATTTGCTTGAAAGTTTCTAAAGCCTTTTCAAAAGACACTATTTCTATCATGCTTTCATGAATGTTCATACCCTATTCCAAAGCTCCAATTTTGGCATGGGCAGGGAGTGTTGAATAAATGGTGTTGCATTGCTTGAAAGATTTTAGAAACCCATTTCAAAACTCTCACAAAAAATTAACATGCCTTGTCTATGCTTCCATGTTTTGCATACATTTCTACATAGGCACCTCCAATTGCATTTGCTTTAATGTTTCTAAAGCCTTACCTGAACATAAAAAAAAAATATTTGAGGCATTATATCAAACAATTCATGGTAAATTTTTTTGGTTATATTTGTTATTAAAATTATTGTTGATAACCATATATCTTTATAATTTTGTATCGGATGGATTATTTTGTTCAATCCACAATAATGAATTATTGGTAAATAAAAATGTGAACCATAATCGTGACTATTTCCCTCATTGAGGTTGATAAGTTATACTAATGATTGTGGTATGAAAGTATAAATAAGAATATGATCCCTAATTGGTAAGATTTATTAATGCACAACCTCTCTAATGAGTATAATTTTTTGAGGGATTTGAAACAATTAATCTAGAACCATTGATTAGAAATAAACATATTATATTACACTCTAACAAAGCTTCAATTGGAACTTAGGTAGTCTAGACTATTTATAAAGATGGGGAATTATAGTTATTCCCCTACAAGTTTTTATATTGGTAAACTATGAAATTATAAATTGGTAAAAGGTATAAAGTGGTAATCAATTAGAATTAAAATGAAAACATTGGTGAAGGTTTATCTAATTATATTTTATATATAGGACCTTTAGAAAAATGGGCCTCATTCATGGTGGATATGACACCAACAAAGAAAGCTAGGGAGCATGGTGATAATGATGTGAAAATGTCATACCTAGAGCTATGAAGTAGAATTAATATATTTTATATCTTAAAATATTAATATTTAATTAGGTACTTCTTACTATTTTGTATCACCTTAGATAGTTTATAAATTCAACTTAAAATATAAATCCTTGTTAAAATAGGTAGTGTTGAGTTGTGTACATGTACCAACTTAGATAGTTTATAAATGATACCATTCTAAAATTATAACTTAGGGTGCATACAATGGAAACTTGGATAAAATTCTTCATATTTTTCCTTTGAGTCTTATGACATTACTCCAAAAATGGTTGGTTCTAAATGTATGAATCGAAGAATAAATTTAGAGGAAAGAAAATAGATTATTTAAATGAAATGTATAATAAAATAGTTCTATTAGGATTAGAAGGAATGAAGGTATTATTAAATTTTCTATTTGAAAACTCAAAAGAGAATAAAGAAAAGGGTGTGCTTTGTTTGTTAATTTTTATTTAGTAAAAGTGAATGAGAACCATTCAAATGAAAATAAACCTCCATTACAAAAGTCTTAGGATGTCTTTCCTAGAATGAAATCCTCATGTTTCCTCCTAAATGGTTGTTTTATTTTTTAACAGAGTTCATGCATGAATTAGCCCCTATATCTAGAGATCCCTATCAAACAAACACTTCATATTTGCATGAATTAAAGGATTTCCTAAATGACATTTTAAAGAAAGGATTTATATGTTCTAGTGCCTTGTCATGGGATACTCCAACTATTTTTATGAAAAAGAAAGATAAGACACTTTTCCAAGCTATCATGATTATGTAGATGTTCAATAAATGAACAATTAACATTAATATCCACCACCTAAAACAGATGACTTATTTCACTGATTGAGAGGGGTGGCCATATTTTAAAAAATAGGTCTAAATTCAATTACAATTAGCAAAGATAAAGGAGGAATACATTCATAAAACTACATTTAGAATTAGGTATAGGGCATCAAAATTATATGTTTGAGGCAATGCATATAAGACACCCATATACAAAATAGTACAAAAGAAAGAGAAAAAATGTAAAGAATGCACTTGTAACCTATACTTGTTCAAGCATTAAAATTTTGAAATTAAACATAAAGAATAATAGGATTTATAAATTAAATACATGAGGCTATTATATAATATCAAGAAAGACTATTTTAAAGTTTAAATTTATATATTAATTTTAGGGTAAATACTTTTGGTTGAATTTATGAATTAGAAATAGAAATTTTGAAAGGGCCCCATCCTTTTACAAAGACCAATAAAGAGACAAAAAATGATCAATTATATTGGCATTGAACAACAACAAGAAAAATATAGTTGTAAGTTAGAAAAATAACATCCAATTAGAAGTACTCCACCAATAGTTGCAATATATCTAATAAAGAGGGTCGTTTTCCCAAAAACATTAGTAGATCTATCATTGAACACAACTTGAATCCAAAATTCTTCAAGGAACTATATTGTATTGTCAACCTTATCCTTTTCCATGAATGAACCTAGTTCCTTTGTAATGGAGTTTCCATCTTTAGTTTCCAAACTTGAGATGTAATAACCCTCCTGTTTGCTAGTTGGACTCATTATTTTCTATGCTTTGATTTGATACTTTGATACTATGATGGTACTATTATTGTTTGGTTTGGTGGTTTGGTTAGTAGACTATTTGGTGATTATGCTTATACATTTGAGGACATGGATATTTCTTATGATATTGTGTTGGTGATGTTAGTTGATTTCAAAAATATATGATGATGCAGTGATTTAGTAAATTATGTTATGATATGATCTATTAGTTTAGAAATGCTATTTCATCATTTATATTATACTTGTTAGAATAGATGTGATGAAAGGACAATATAGCATCACTCATTCATGGGTGTCCTACTATTCTGCAATTCCTTCTCACAATGTAATGATTTGATTATATATATATATGTATATGTATATGACCTTGTTGGATGCACGGATTGTAGGTACAAAGTCTCGATTCCACCTTCTTTGGTAGGACAGGGCAAGCACCAATAACCTAGCGATGTAATGTTGAAACAGAGATGACAAGGAAGTCACCTCATCCCATGTTGTCAAACCATCCCGATTGAATGGTATTGTGTGTTGTTGTGTTGTCATTTCAGTAATTTGTTACTATGGTTTGTGTTGTGTCTTGTTCATTTGTATTGTACATTGGCATTTTATACGTTGTGATTTATTTAATTAAATGGTGGCAATAAATGTTTATATTTGTGTGGGAATTAATTTGTATCAAAATATTTAAAAGTTATATTTTAAAAGTCATGTGTTTTAGTTAAATGTTAATTAAATATTAAATTGTGTTTTGTTAATTTAATTAAATTACCTTATTGAAGATAATTATAAAATAAATAAATTAAATTATGTGCATAGAAAGTAAAGCTTGCAAAAGGAAATTTAAAACAAAAAGTATTGATAAAAGGAAACATAAATAAATAAAAGAATAGAAAAGATAAAAGGACGAATGAGAATTAAGTGTTGGCTGAAAAAAATGGAATTAAATTAGATAGTTACTTTTATATTGGATTTTTTTAGAGTTTTGGAAAAGGAAAGAGGTATCTTTTATTTAATTGCATAATTGTGAGTTTTCAAGAAAAGGAAGATTCAGACAGAAGTTGAAAAAGAATAAAAATAAAAATAATGATTTTGAATGTTGAGATCTTCTGAAGTTTTCTAGAAAGGGATTTGTCATTCTATTGTTTCATGTTTCTGGAAAGGATTTTCTTAGTATATTAGATTTGAATTTGAGCACAATATCCTGGAGAGGAGATTCTAAAGAAGGAACAAAAGCTCTTCAAAAAGACTGTTGGGAATCAAGCAAGCTTCATCAAGACTCAATAGCACAGGACTCCAGGTTCCCTTCTCTACCTTTGATTTCTCTGAATCTGCTAAAGAAATAAAACAAATTATGGTTTGAATGAATTTGTGTTTGCAAAAGAAAAATCTATCTGAGATTTAGTTATCAATCTATGAATATGTTTTGTATAATTTTTGTATAAGTGTGTCATCTTGTGAAAGATAATTCTTTGGAGAAATTTAGGAATTTTTGTATCTAAAACTAGAAAGAAAAGCTATCAATCTTTAGATAAAAATTACCCAATTTTATTGTAGCATTCTGCTATGGAAAAAATGAATCTTTTTATTTCTTTTAACAGAGTTGAAATATTTTTCCAATAATATATATATCTTAAATATAAATATATATTGTTCTGTGTGTTACACAGAAATGAGTGTACTCTGTTTATATATGTGTGTGTGTGTGTGTATACACCATGTACATATATATATTAAGGAAAAGTTTTTTTTTGGGGGAGTTCAGGGGAGGGACGACCATAGTTGTACCCCCTCCCCGTACCCCCTATCGTGACAGTACTACCACAATAGTCTTACAGACTGTTGTGCCCAACAGTCAATAAGACTGTTGCATGGAGTACCCATGGTTGATGGCCTTTGTATTATTGGTGAGTGTTGCTTTATATATATATTTATATATATATGTATATATATATTTATATATATATGGTGTATTTTATTTAAATATTTCAATTAAATATTTCATTTGATATTTACATTGTGTATTATATTTAATATCTCAATTAATGATTTTATATATATATAGGGCATTATTTTATTATTTATTATGTTGAATAAATAATTTTAAACATAAATTACCCTTATCCCTAGTTGTATATGTACTTAGACTCATATAGAGATGGATATACTTTCTTGTATTTGGAAATTTGAATTTGAATTTTTTTTGTAATGATCAGAAAATTGGGGAAATTAATTTAATTGATTAATTGGGAATGAATTAAATTTAATGGTGCAATCTTGCAAAATTAATTTGAGTTTTCTTTTCCGTTATGGTTATTGTTTAGTGTTGTCCATGTGGGAACCTCGTAGTCTTACAAACCCTTATCCCAAAGGCATGCTTTATATCCTTGGATATTTATTCTTGTACTATTGTGATTAGAATGTTACATGATTTTAAGCATTATTATTTGGAAGGGTTGTACGAGATTGTGGTCATTGTGATTATGAGTTATCGTGAGATGGGTTTGCCTCGCATGTCTTTTTTTTGTTATATTCCTTATACTTGATGGTACAACCCTTGCCTTGTTCTGATTTATTTTAGGGGTCTTAGGGAGAGTGGCTCTTCGTGGGGGCCAGTGCCTCGAAAGGAGGAAGAGCTCGGGATAACCCACATAAGAGTAGTATAACAAGTGATAACCTAAAAATAGAATTTAGGGGGATGGGTAGTAAAACACACAAGATAAAGAAATTTTGGATACCTCATCTATGCATTAGGGTTATCATAGACTAATGATAGACTGAGAAGACCATGGTCGGCAAAGTTGCAACCTCATCCCCACAAGAGGTTATCAACTCTGCATGAGCTACCCTATGGTGTCGGTGCCTCATGTAGGAGGAAGGGCTAGGATATCCATAGATGGGTGCCAACACCTCAAGTTGGAGGTGTCATGCCTAAAAATTTTTCTAGAAAAACACCAGTTTTATTTTTTTAATTTACTTTATCACAGAAAACAAATATAGGTATCAACACCAACAATTAACAACCACACACTTGATGTTATTCACTATCATGTTCGACATTAATTTTATTAATAACATTTATCTTATAGGGTTCTTAAACTGTTGCCACTCAAGATATGAACTCCATCATCATCTATTTTCCTAATTACATCTCTCTCTTTGCAGCATTTAGTTTTATCTCAAGTAGATGTGGGCTTAGTATTATTTTATCAATACCTATACACCCCCTAGGCATATTTGCAAAAGAATGATCTCAAGATTGGATTCAAATGAGCCATAACAAGAACCTCATTTCTTAAGCCTTGGTAAGCATTAACAACAATTTATTATCTCATTAGCATAAGAACAATATTGAAACACTACCCAACCACCTTAGGAAGTATATATATATAGACATTACTAATACTAGAATTAAAATTGCCCAATATTAATAATATTATTAGATCATCATTGGAACATTAATAATGATAACCTCTTTATTTAGTCATGATTTCAACAATTATTTCTAAAGGAGAATGGGAATATATATATTCCAACTTATCCATTAGACAACACTTAATATTATTATTTAAATAACTTTTAACCCTCCATAATAATGTTATTATTTAAATCCCAAAATAAATAATAATAAATATAAAGTTGTGTCCTAGATAGCTCAAGCCTTCATTCATGATACATTTATTTATTTTCTCATCAAATAGTTTGACAATGTAATGCCTTGAATTTACACTAAGACAAAACACTACTATTATTTATTTATTTATCTTTTTTTTATATTTATACATGAAGAAGATAAATAACCTCTATATACATATTTATTCTATGTAATTTGTGAAATAATTTAAAACCATAATAATGATGCTTACTCTATATTACTACTTATATTATTTCACACACACACACACATATATATATTTCATATCACTTTAACAAAAACTAAAAATAAATAAAAGAAAATTCTCTCTTCCTTTCTCACTTTAACTTTTATCCTTATACATACTCTTAATTTAAATTAATATGACCTTTTCTTAAGGGAGAGGGATTATAATCTCTTTTCCTTTATAAGCAATATTAAAACATGAGAATTACGTAGAACTCCCTTAAAAAGTTAAACTGGAAGGGATCAGCAGGGGACTCCTAAATGAAAACTTTAAACACCACTTTTCTTACATTGGATTAAAAAATAAGCTGTTTTCTTCATTGTTATTTACTTTTTTTTAAAAATACGGTGGCACATCAAATTGATTTTAGTATAATCTTCTTTATTTTAGTATGAGTTAAAAAAAAATGGCAGCGATTACCTAGATAGAGGTTCAATTTATTAACCGAGTTAATTGATAATTCCATCATTGTTTTTTTTCTTTTTCTTTTTCGGAGCTTTCATATGGAGTCTAGCCTTCAAAATACAATCATACAGTGTGGCGTTGAGGAAGAACAGAAGTTGAGCTGCAGAGTAGCAGTGAGTTGTTCAAGCATTCAATTCCCTTTTACTATTGAAGAAACAATTACCACAATTTCCCGAATGTACAACGTAAATTATTACCATGACTTATGCGGATTAAAGGGTGTAGTAGGAAATGACATTAGAGTTCTATAGGTATTTAATCCATGGACAAATTTGAACCCATTACTCCTCACACTCGTAATTTTATTTCCACCCATTATCCATCCTGCTTCTTTATCTTCCTTTTAAACATTGCCATCCCCTTGACGATTACTATCAGCAAGATTTTCCTTAAGAGACAGATATGTCCAATGCCTAATTTAGGGAAGTGGAGCTACAATGCAATACATGTAAGAAACAGATAATACCATTTTTGTTATGTAACATGATGAAGTAATTTTCAACAGAAATGTTGATGCACTTTTTCTAGAAATTGCATGGAGTTTTGGGCGAGGTTTTAAAAAGTGATTAAAATTTATTATTTTATTTCCTTTCTATATATTTCTTTGGTGCCGAAATGTGATTTCTATCAAACATTTTTCGACTAGCTACAGTTAAAGTTGAAACCACATCAGAATTTAATGAAAGCGATAGGCCTCAATTGCGTGTACAAGTTATGGACAAGCACAATAAATTTTCTTGAAAAAACAATTTTTAGGAAAGGAGTTTCTCAGCTCCAAATCCAAAAGGAATTCACAATAATTAAATTCCACCCACACCTCATTGATACCATCCATCCCTCGAGCCATGAGTCCATAAAGATTAGCCGCCAGCTGCAGAAGAGTAGGTGGATAAATGAGTCATGCTTGGGTCTATACCTCAATCGCCAAATCTCTCATTATTATTAAAGATCCTATGCCACCCACCTCAAGAACAAAAAAAAAAACTCTACTCTCCTTCATTGTGAACAATATTATGCAGGGATGTAGATATAGACTGGTAAGAGAAGTAAATATAGCACAGAGATAGGGTTACAGGGTGCCCACTAGTATTTAGGCTCAATACGTGGTTAAGCCACTTGAGTTGATTTCATTGTTTATGAGAGTTTCATCCACTCCCTTGCTGTCTTATTACCATGTTTGCTAGGTTTTCTTTGTTTCTTTCATTGCTATTTTTCTTGGCGAAGACAGTAGTAAGATGGCATTCCTTAGTAACAACAGCTATAGTATACTGCGTATTTTCTCATGGCCAAATACCTAAACTTGAAGCTTTCTTATATTGGTGTAGTGACTTTCTATGAGGTTTTGAAGAGCTTACGGTGAAGATAGGTTGAGGGGAAAGCCAAGATGATCCACAAGACCTAGCAAGAGCTACATAGGAAGATATTTCAAGTGGAGGCCTGCAAGACATGTTCCATGAAAGAACTACGAGCAGACACAACCACATTCCTCTCCATGGTGTATACTCTATCAGTGAGGGCGAGTATCCTGATAGACGTGGGCAGTCTTCGCAATGCGGCAGTGTGTACAAAAGTGTGCAACACACCTCATGTCTCTGCTTGAGGTTGTGAGAATGGGGCTGGGTTTTAATATGTTTTTTTTTTGTTTTGTAAGAATTATGTGATGAGTGAATATATTATAACAATAGCATATATATACATTCATTTCAATCTTTTCAAAAAGAACTTGTCCTGATTGTGAAATATGCTTCTTTCTTTGTGTAAATGTAGTTTTTCCCTTCATAGACAGCATGATTAGTAAATTCATTAAAGTTGGATTGTGTATGTTAATTAAATTTATAAGGATTTTAAACAAATTCTAAAGACTTAGGTAACCTATCATTTGTTGGGTTACATTTGGAGTAATGTACATCTTTCTTACTCTACACATAGTTTTAACACTCATTATTCAAACTCTTTCAACATTAACTTGAATACATAGAAACATGATGCTTCCTTCATTTGAACATTCCTTTGAATACAAGATATTACACTTTCATTATTATACTAATTTAGAAATAAAACAAACATGTCAATGAATTAAGACTTTTTTTTTTTATCTTTTTATTTTACAAGAAAAGGCAACCTTCAAACAATGAATAGCACACAAATGAACAAATGAATAAGACTTTCTCTCAACCATTTTTCTTTCATGTTACAACCATCATTAGCTTTCAATATTACAACTAATTTCAAGAAACACAATGAATGACATACAACTAAAATAGGCTTGCTCTCAACCATTTTTCTTTCATGTTACAACCATCATTAGCTTTCAATATTACAACTAACTTCAAGAAATACAATGAATGACATACAACTAAAATAGGCTTGCTCTCCACCCTACCGTAATGGCGTCATGGAGCCTCGTGGGCTCTAGCCATACCCCTAAGCAAGGAAGTCTCTTAGCTCCAAGATGATCCATAGAGTCTTTTCAAATTTTTATTTTTATTTTTTTTATTTTTTATAAAGGAGTAAGAATAACATAGCACCAAATTTCATGTATCTAGGTTCTCTACCATTTGTTTCAGCCATGAATCATGCAAAATATCACTTTCTTACAACAACTAAACAAAAAGGGAAATGGGAGTAAAGGAAAACTTATCTTTTTTTTTCTTTAGGTGAAGGAATTGAACCCTTTCATCCTTCTTTTCTCTCCAAGCCATTTTGATCTCTATCACCTCAAAATGACTCCTTCTCTCCTCTCCTCCTTTCTATCAACTTCACTAAAGTTCTCCAAAAGGAGAAGTGGGTAGCACCCTCCTCTTCCTTCCTCTCCAAGATATATAGGATTTTCAACTTGAAACCTTTTTGGATGGGGAATTGTGGAGTGTACCTACCTCCATCAATTAGAGTCTTTTCCATATTAAAGAGGAAACATGCACTTGGACAACCCCTCCATCTTTCCATCCCATCCTTTCTTCAAAACTCGTTACTTTCCATTATGAGGACTTTTCAGGGGTCAAATCATGTCCTTGGGGCACTATTATATGTCCACTTGACCCCTACCACTATGGTATAGACCCTAGGGGGTTTCTTTTTGCATCCCAACCAAGGAAATTGGCCAACAACCCTCTTTAAAGGCCCATTTAAGGACCCATCCGAAATTCAAACTTGGATGAGGGTTCCTAACCCCTAACCCCACTTACACCCACATGAAACATTATCAAATACCCTCTCAACTCCAAAATAAATTATCCCTTTAATATCAACCCTCACCACTTCAACATGTTAACTTTATTTATTTCTAAGCTCTAAAAGGAGGTCAAATTTATACGCTCAAGAAGAGTCTTTTAATTTTCTCTCAATGGTTCACTCTTCCCATGCTAACACTGTTACCTTCTTGCACAATACAAACACAATCATAAGTAACAATTTGATATCACATAAATTTGTTAACTAAATATTTTATACTTTAGCTATATAATAATCCATTTAAAATTTCAATTCGCTTTTCACAATATATGAGTGCATTCCACCTTCATGGTAGTGACGATAAATAAAATGTCAAAATTAAATGCTAGAATATCACCAAAAGATCACCTTATTTATCATCCATAATATATCTAATCATCGATTCAAGAAAGGAATATAACAAATTAGGATTGTATTAAGTACCTACGAGGCGAGGTCTTACAAGAGGAAGGGCCAGGATAACCCATGAGAGCTATGCGATGACACTCTCCACTAGACACCCGTTTAGCTTGTTTTCTTATTGCCTCTGGGATTGTATTTTGAATGTTGTATCAGTTCTTCTAGAATTGTATTTTGTTCATTGTTTCAGTTTCATTTGCAAATGTTTTATGAATGTTATTTCGTTACTTGGTTAATGGTTATTGCCTTGTTTTGATGTGATGAGATTTATGACTTTAAGTTATTATGTTGTCTCGTGAATGTTGTTGGTTATGTCATTGTAATCTTTGATGTTGTACTTGAGTTTTGTACTATATTGTTCTATTGGAGTCAGTTTTGGCATTCATGGTCGTGATCTCTTCCTTGTCACCTTTGAGCATAGGGGGTGAGTTATTTATAACTCACATGGTTGGGTGGAATGTGCTTTACACTCGTTGGGTTCCCCATCAACATTCTATCTTCACCACATACCTTCTGTTGGAGTTTGTTCCAGTGGTTCACTTTGTAATTCTGATATTATTGTACTTTGTATTATCCCACATGTTTCAGAAATTTATTGTAACTCATTATTGAGAACTTGTAATCTAATTTTTAAACAATGATGTAATATGTAGGATCCTTTGTAACATTATTGTAAGAAATTCTTTATGATTCTAATATGTGATGTATTGATAATCTCACTCTTAGTTCATGGATGTACTTTTATTAATGGTTTTGTAATGTTATTGGATAAGTTGTTTAAATATTATCTTTTACTTTTGTTATTAATTTTGTTGTGATGTGACCTCGCGTGCCCTATAGAATGAAGCGTTAGATGTTAATGTACAATGTAAATGTATTTAATGTTTAGCTGCATGTTTACTTTATGTTATTTAAAAAAAATAAAAATTGTTTGCAATGTTTGTTCTCTGGGGTTTGCACAACAGGCATTACATGAGACCAAAGGGTTCCTATAATCTTCTAAACTTGAACCTTCTTCATATTTTAAAATTGTTAGAAATAATTCCAAGAGGTGGATGTTGTAATTCAAGAGAACGGTAGAGGCAATGAACTCCAACTAATCCATCTGTAACATGATAAAAATTTAGTATGTATGAAAGAAATATTTTTGAGACATCAAGCTACCATTCTACATAACTCTCATGGAAATAAGAATATTATTTTATTTTAACTAAAGAAATTGTGTGTACTCTATCTTGAAAGTTACTAATAAATTTTGAATTATATACTTATAATTTAAAATAAGAGCATCCTTTCTAACATGGAATAGATAGGTTAATTAATGAAATAAAATATGCTTTTATATTAAGAAAAAGTTTATAAATATATGGAACTCATACATTGAGAAATTGACTAAGACAAATTTGTATGAGAATTAAGATGCTCGAATAATAATTTATATACCTTCTTTCAATAATTAACATTAGAAATTAATACTTGGCTCATATTGTATAATCACACTAGAAACCAACAATGGAAGATTGAGAGTCTCAACTAAGAATTCCACCTTATAGATAACATTCATACTAGAAGCCAACAACTAAAGACAAAATTTCATAAATAAAGTTCATGTGTTATATATCATGCCTTTGAGGGGTCCACAAGTACCATGAGCCTTTTTAAATCCTTCTCCATCTAAGTGCATCCATTCCAAGACCATTGGTAGGTGGGTATCCCAAGTTCCTTAATTTCTTGTAGGAATTTAATCAAGAGTAGGACATTGTGACTTTGGCATGTAAATTTAAATCTAAATGTGCATCCAAAAAATACAAATTCAATAAATAAATTTAATTCAAAAAGTGGCCTGCCATCTATGACCTTCTATAAAATTCTTGAAGATGTCATTCCCATAAATCATAAATTAAAAGTTAAGTTATGACTTCACCAAAATGACATGAAATTATCTTTCTAAGATGTCATATTTGCATAAATCCCTCAAAGAAATTTTTAACTAATTTTAAACACTCAAACAAATACATACATATGAATATATACTTCATTTATAAATTCTTGGAATATATCAATCCATCACAATTAAATTTTTAGACATCATGCATAATATTTTTGATGTATTCACAAAGCCACCTAGGGTCTCATAAAACTTGAGTAGGTGAATACCAATATGCATATCTAATGTTTGGGTAAATGGAGGGGGATTAGGAGTAAGTTCATATATATCTATTACTTATTTTTCAATCCAATATATTGGTTGGATAGGTTACATTTGAATAGGAGTGAAGATAAGGTCTATTAAAATATGACTCACCATCTTCTCTATTCTTAGGATTTTGGAGTTTATCAAAATATCCTTTGTTGATCTCAACCAATCTTTGCTTCAACTTTCAAATCATCCACACAATCCTCCCTGAAATATTCAATATGTGAAACATAATTATGAGGAAGATACAAATAATCCTTGACATAGATTTTTGTATCAAAGGATAATATGGTTCTATAATTTTAAATTATTTCCAATTTTGAAATCTAAATACAATCAATAATCTATTTAATCGAGCAATACTCATAATTTTAAGGCAAACATAAATTACTTGATTCTTTTTAACGTCTAATCATTAGATTCTACTTACTCTAACTTAAATTTAAAAAACAATACTAAAATCCACAAAAAAAAAAAATTCAAAGACATAATAAATTATTACAATATTATTTAAAAATCTAATTGTAATGAACATGTTATAGTAATAAATATTCAAATTTTAAATCTATGAAAATATATAACTAAATGATCCTTAGTTTTCATATATCATTTGTTATGAGAATGTTGAATATTATAATTTTTTAGGCCAATCTTTAGGCACTAATTCACCATTGTTAAAATGATCATTAGTTTATTCATATTTTTTTCATGATTATAATTTTTTTCAATTTCTATTAAACCAAACTCAAAATAATGGTATAGATTAAGATTCTTGTCTTTATTCTACATTTGGGTCATGTTTGATTCTAGATTTATTATCATAATTAGAAGTTGTATAAATTGTTAAATTATATATTTTTAACATATATATAATGTATGGTTGGATTAGTGAGATATTTATAGCAAGTACATGCAATATGAAGTCAAAATTTATTAGATTTGATTCTTAATAAATTAGTTTTAACGATTCAATTTATAGCTTTATGCAATCTATAAGTTTAAATAGTTTTATGGTATCTAAACTTTATACATATAAAAATATGATAAATGTGATTATTTTGCTTTCCAATCTATAGTTTTTTGATGTTGTTGGCTATATAATTGAGATGTTTCACTCATAATCTAATGATAAAATTCAACCTCATTGGAGGATTTTATATTATCTTCCATTAAATTCATCCTCTTTATGCTCGATTCTTATGGAATATTGATATTCTAGTGTGAATTCTTAATTTTAGACATATCTTCCATTAAATTTTAGAATTATTTTAGATTATGTTTTAAATTTAAATTTTAGAACTGTTTTAGATTATGTTTTGTGTGCAATCTAGTAATTAGAATGTTTTGAAATTATTAAAATCTATGATAGATGTTGAATTTTTTTTGTAAATGGTATGAAAATATTATTGATGAGTAGATGAATTATTACAACTGTTTTAGATTTGTATTCCCTTTATCTAGATATATTATTTACCAAGGTCTCATTGCTCTTATAGGTGTATTGTATATATATATATATATATATAACATGGAAAATGAAAATCATGTTCCACCTAAGCTAGATTCTTTGTTTGTAAATACCACAAATGAGATTAAAAAATTGAGAGACCCATTGGCACAGGGTGCAAACCCAGGGATATATTCTGAACCATGTATCTCAATATTACATAGTTTAGAAAAACTAAGAGATGAACTTGAGAGGACTAGTGCATATTACCCAGATAGAGTAGCTATTATTCTTTCTCACATGTGGGAAGAACTACATGGTGATGTTCCCCTTAAAAAAATACAGGATAGTGTGACCAAAGAAATGATAAAAAGCACTTTTTTTCCTTTTTATCAAAATGTACGTAAGGTTAGGGGATACCGGGTCACTAGATGTGTCAATTGTGCTATGGCTAAATTGATCTACCCACAATTTCTAGTAGCAGATGGTCAATACCCAAACAATGACCAGATTCCATTATATTTTGTTCAACAGTTGTATGCTAAGGTCCATTTGGGCCTCAAAGTTAACTACCTAGACATTCCACCATATGTTGATCAGGGGCATGGCAGGATTGTCGATAGGCCCACCTATCATTGAGAAGATAGACCAACCCCAGTGTTTAGGGAATTGGTTGGTGAGAGGTCTCTTGCTCTCACCCCATCTTTAACCCCCATAGCAGATGAGGTTGTCGTTGCTTTCCAAAAGGAAGCAATTGACACTGTAGGTGACATTGCGGCTGCCACCACTAGGATATCTGATGATCATGTAGGTCAGTATTTGATGTCCAAATGTTCCCGATCCATGCCATTTTTAGCATAGTGGATCACCATGGATCCTTTTACAGCAGCCAAAATCCCTACTCCTACAAAACTTGATGTACTTACAGGATATATGGCATGCAGGACTCTACATTGTTTGGCTGAGGACCTATTGGAGGCATATGCCCACATTGCATCAGACAATGGGATTGGTATAGAGCATGTCAAAGATCATTTGGCACACGGATTCCATTCAGCTCCATGATCCCATCACTCTCAGTTGAGCACTAGTGTGCATCAAGATCCACCTACAGTTCATTCAACAGTTGCACAGACTATGGGTCTTACTAATTTGTTGATTGGTTCTAGTTCATCATCATCAATGCCATCTCACCTTCATAGTCCTTTTCATTCATCATTTCTAGCATGACATGGGATAGATCAAATGGATGTAGATGTTGATTCTTCGCTTGATTGTTTGGTGGATATGGTGTAGGCAACCATTTTAGAGGACTTAGGTCATCCAATATCAAATGATGTGCATATATGTGTGCATGTGAATGTTTCAATTTTTTTAATTTTTTAATTTTTTTTTAACTAGATATTCATGTAAGTTGATATATATGTATATATATTGTTACAGGTTGACATACCTCATGTCACTCCTAGCCTTGGTCTAGATCATGTACATGATCGACATGACTCAAATGTGGATGAATCTGCTGCGAGTGGACATGTGAGTTTTAAATTTGTATATATACATGTGTATATATCTACATGCAATATTTATGTATGCATAGATCTAGATAGATATTTAAAAATACAAGTTCATTTAAAAATAACTTTCATAAAATTTATTTAATATAAATTATATGTTTTCAACACATTCCATACAAAATTTTATTTGCAGGGCTCAATACATCTATCAGAGCAGGACTGTTCTCATTCAGATGGTCGTTCAACTAGGAGTCGACATTCATATTAAGCCCTGCACACTAGATTTATGATCTTTACTACATGTATTTGCTTCTATGATGATCTTTAGTATTCAAGATTTGATGATCTCTTACATTTTTTTATATGATATATACATACATTTTCTTATTTGTTGATCTTTAGTATTTGACATTTGATGATCTCTAATTTACATTAATTTGCTTATATGATATGTATATACATTTTCTTATATGATATATACATACATTTTCCTCTTTTATTATAACATATATTATGTTTATACATTGAATCTCTTTACATGTATGTACATGTGTTTGCTTATGGTTACATGTTTACACATGATATATGTATACATTTGCTTTAAATATTCAATATACATACATGTTTTTTCATTTGATGATCTCTTACAACTTAAATTTCCTTATATTCAATATACATTTTATCTCTAGTATAATTTTAGGAAATCAATGCCACTTTATAATTAAGTTCATTCATGTTGATCACAATAAATATTTTTTAAAAAATTAATTAAGAAACATGACCATTGAGTGGAGAACAAAATATATTTTTTTTTGACAAGTAACTTGAAATTCAATTCAAATATAATTAAGAAAATTCAATTCAAATTACACCTCTATTATACATTTTTGACACTTTAACAAAATTCTAAAATTACTAGATATGTTGTGCATACCTATGCATTAAATAACAACAAACTCCACAATGAAATAACTTGTTTGTTTACTACTTGATTCATTTAAACTAGGATCTAGTTATTCCATGTATACTAGAATAATTTTTTTCCCATCCCATATGCATATAAATAGAAGCTTATTTTTCATTATTATAGATATCAAATTGCAAGATTAATTCTCATTTATATCACTTGGAGTGCAGATTTTGGAGAAGAGGTTTTTGCACATTTATCAAGGAGGCAAATATTGGAGAGACAACTTTTCATTTTTATCAATCAAGGAAAAATTTGGAGGAGAATTTAACTAAGTTGGTAGAGGACTTGTTTTGAGTCATCTTTAAGTTGAAGAAGAAAATGGGACAACAAAGAAAAAGAAAAAATGTGTCTCAACGAAAATTGTCAAAAGAAGAAGAACAAAAGAGGTGTGAACAAAACTTGGAAAATTATCATAGAAAGAAACAAGGTACATGTTTGTTTCTTCTCTCTCTCTCAAGTGTGTGTTTAGGACTTTTATTAACACCTCAATTTTTTTTCTTATAAATATATTTCCAATAGTCATCTTGCATAGACATTCCCTAAATTCTTTATCATCTATTTCCAATTGCTTTTGTTCCATAGAATTCTTAAGTTCAAGAATCTATGATTTTATTTGTTTCAACTCCACTAAGATAACTCATAGTCTCTCACTTTCTTTTCTTGCATGTAAATTCAAACATCAAGTAGGAATTTCTCAAGCTAGAGTCGAGCCAAATCTAGATATTGGATCAAACAAATCTGCTGAAGAACACATGGACCTTGAATTTAGGGAGGAGACCCAAGTTCAAAGGATGCTTGTTGGAGAGGGGTCAAGATCACATCCTTCTACTGGTATGGATGAGCATATAAAACTAGTAGAAACTTCTCTCACTTATAGCATCATGTCTTATCACTTTGTTTGCTTGCATACATAAACTTCACTTATATAACATCATCTCTCACTTTTGTTTGCAAAATATTTTGTGACATGTAGGAAGGGCTCAACAAGGAAAAAGTTCTCATGCTCAAGTCAAGGAAAATCTAGACATTGGATCAAATGAATCCGCTCAAGAACACATGGTCCTTGAAGATAGGGAGGAGGCACAAGTTCAAACAATGCATGTTGGAGAGGGGTTAGGATCACTTCCTCCTACTGGTATGGATGAGCATATAAAACTAGTTGAAAAGGTGAGGAAACAAATTTCTCATAGAAATTTAGATCATTTACTTGAAATAGATATGGAGAAATAGAAATGTTATTCCAACTAGCCTTATAATAAGAGAAAGAGTTCAATGACTAAATCTGAAAATGGAATAATCAATCATCTTGATACACTTGAAGAAACCCAATTGTTATCATGTTTACTTCTTCTTGATGAGCTCAAAGAGTCATTACAATTTTTGGGTGTACATTCGGCATCAAATAAGAAGAAACACATGGGATTACAAAATGATATTGTTCAAAATGTTAAAAAGGGTTTAGATTCCATTGGGAAAGGATCTCGATCAGTGGATAAGGCCCTACAAGAAGGGTGATGTTGACATCTATTGTACATCAAGATATAGCAAGAAAAATACAAATGTCTACACTTTCAACTGAAATTAGTTATAGCAGAACCACATTAATAAAATATGAGAAAAAGAGAAAGTTTTTGGATGAGAGTTTAGAAGGAAATTGGGAGATTATGTGTAGAGCTCCCCGTTCTGATAGGATTGAAGATGTTGTTAGGAACTTGGTCTTAGGTTTTTGGCATGATCATACCTGTCCATCATCAAATACTAGAGATGTTATGAGACATAGGATTGGACCTGGTATTTATGAAAATCATATCAAACATTGGCTATACATAACACAATTTGATATGTATATGAACTTTCATAATGCATATCCTCATATAAAGATTGGGAAAACAATGTTTCAAAAGTTAAAGCCATATTATGTGAAGATAAACAAGTTTTTTGATACTTGTTGTCATTATCATATAGAATTTGATCTCTACTATCAGGTGTTTCAAAAGATGAGGGAAGAAAGATGTGGGTTTCAAAATACACCTCCTAAACATACAAATTTTTCCATAAAGCCTATATTATGTGATCATGAAAATGGACCTCAAATAAATTGCATAAAAGGAATTTGTGAGACATGCAGAAATTTGGCTAAACTTCCTTCAAGAATTGAGGATACTGACCTAACAAAGATAATAAATTGCAAGAGGTAAGTATTGTTTTTAGAGAGTTTATTTGTTTCAATTTGATTAGATTTTTATTTGGATTCTCTTTAATGTAATGTTTCATTGATTTTGTAGTTTATTACTTATTCACATATTTTACTCACACAGGTAGAAGTATGCAAAGTTGCAAACAAATTTTGGGAAAGAATCTACAAGGTTGAAGTATGTAGAAGAGGAGATTCCCATTAGAAAATTTATGGAAGATTTTCAAAAATTGATACGACCATACGTACAACATTCTTTTTTTGCTAAGTGGAAAGCACAACAATTCCAAACATTGAGAGATACTTTCCCATGTGGAACAATTATATTAGTAGTTGACTTTATAGAAAAATAGTCCTTTGTACATCAAAAGGAGATTCAATAAGAGTATTAATTTTCAAAGTAGTTCACTATTATGGTTCATGTGTGTTATCAACATGCACAATCAGAATTGGATGGTGTTGAGAGTACAAATGTAGAATGATCTATTAAGAAAGAATGCCCCTTTTATATTAGTGATGATAAAGAGCATGAAACACTTTTTGTCCAACATTGCTTTACAATATTTTTTGAGAATTTGAGAAGCATGGGTGTAAAATTTGAAAATCATTTTGTATGGTCAAATGGATGTGCAACACAATTCAAATCTAAACGGCCATTCAATGCACTTTGTAGATATCATAAAATATACAAAATACCACATGTTTGGACTTTTTTTTAGAGTGGGAATAGAAAGGGTGGGCATGATGGAGCAAGAGCTTGCATCAAACGAGCTTTAAGAAAGCATCAAATGAGTTATCCAAAAGATCGTCTAGACAATGCACATGATGTTGTTGAATGGTGCAAGAAACACTTTGCATCAAATGTGGTTGGCACATCTTCAAGAACAAACCGACACATTCCACATAGAGTGTTTTGGGAGATATGAGGTATATATAAATTACATTAAATCAAAAAATTGAATTTATTTAAATTTAAAATTTATATATATATACATATTTCTTCACATAAGTTTTTTGTTGTACATATATCTAGGTGTGGATAGAAGATCGATGCATGGATGCAAGAGGGTAGAAAAAATAAGATCTTTGCATTGTATTAGGAGTTTAGATAGTCACCATGGATGGACATTAGACACAAGGGATTACTCTTATTTTTGCACTGAGTGCATTGAGGGAAACTCTGATTATGCATGCAACAATCAAGAACTTGGATATGTTGGTAAATGGGATAGAGTGCCACTAGTTTTTTCAAAAACATATGATGAAAATGAGGAAGAAATATTTGAAGGCATTCCTTTGATTTCAATTAATTATGACCATATTTCAGGATTGGTTAGAAAAAGGTACATGTGTAAGTTTTCAATAATTTAAATATTATATATATCTAGTTAATGATCTTTAGAGACATTTCTAATTTTTTTTAAAAAAATTTGTGTAAATTTGGTGTATAGGAGATGTTTTTGCAGTCATAGCAGAGCTTGGAAACATCGAAGGTGTTATCTATTATTTATTGCCTTGCACATAAGAGAGGAATAAGCTAACACAACTTGAAACAAGTGATGGAATGCATTGCACATGGCTGAAGAAAATGGAGACTAGATAGTGATGATCATCAAAAAATTCTACATGTTATTGAAGAGTGGGCTGAACCAGAATCTTTGACTTAGATTATATCCATGGTTATCAATTTGACTTGTAACCCTATACATGTTCAAATGAGAACTTCTACTAACTTGTACATAGTTGTAAATCATTTTGTGTAAATTATAATAATATGTACATATTTTTTCCATGGAAAATTCTTAAGTTCAAGAATCTTTGATAGCTTCATCTCTCACTTTTTTTGGTTGCATGTAAACCCATATATATGCTTTCAATCCTTATTTGAAAATTAGTGAAGTTTTTGAAAATTATTTTTCCTAAATTAAAATTATATACAAATTATATTTGTTTCATGGAATTCTTAAGTTCAATAATCTTATATACAATTATATACAACTTATATAATTTGTTCCATTGAATTGTTCCATGGAAAATTATGTAAATTTTAAAATTAAGTATTATCTAATTATAAAATTATTGTACACATATATAAAACATAAATAAATGCAATTAAAAAAATAAACACTAGAACCCTTAAACCCTTAACCCTATAAACCTCAACCCTTGTACCCCCTACCCTCTATCTTTCTACTACTCCCCCCTCTCTCTCTTGAAAGTCTCCCCTCCTACCCACTCTCCATATCTCCTCTACCCTTAACCCTTAAACCCTAAACCCTT
>VDFB02029503.1:49990-67156 GCA_007258455.2 Sequoia sempervirens | reverse complement strand
TCTACCCTTAACCCTTAAACCCTACCCTCGATCTCTCTCCCACTCCTTGCCTCTCTCTCTCAATTCTCTCCCTCCTACCCCCTCTCCCTCTCTCCCCTCACTAACTCATTTGACTTCAAAATCCGACGAAATTGTCGTACGAAATATGTAAAATTTGATGTGTAATTTTCAATTTTTGAAAGTTTATCCTCGACGTTCATTGAAATTTTGACTAACCTGAGGTTCATCAAAATGTCAGCTATCATTTTCATCGAATTTTTTACAAACATGAAAAATAGAAAAAAATGAAATTGTGGCCGACATAAAGAAAAATGAGTTCACGCCTGATTTATTGCAACAGTGTTTTGCTATACTTGAGACAGTTTGTGGAGATTTAAAGATGATTTTCTTGGGAAAAATAAAAATTCAAGAAGATAATAAGTAGGTTGGGAGGCATTCACATCGCTTGTAGAATCTGGGCCAGAAGTCAGATTTGTAGTTCCGTGTTTGAAAATCATATTTTAAATCATCTCACGATTTACTTTTAGAGGTTTAGGGTTTTGAGAATTTCATGTCTAGATTTTGTTGTGTGGAATCACCATAAGATCACAACCAAGGAACAAATTCTTGTGACTGTAATTATGTGATCCATAACCCTATTGGTCATGTGGCACAGTTGTGCTATAACAAATACATGATGCATTCATGTGTGACCCAAGTTTAATGTGGCTATGTTGTGATAGAAATGGAGGCACTCATATAATGTAGTTAATTCAGGTTGTATAATGTAGGTGCCAATCATCATTGGGTGCATTTAGGTTGTCTCAAGTTTAATAGGTTAGGATTTATTTATAGCATGATCGAAGAGTGATTACCTCTTGTTGCAATAAATATCCTATAACTCTGGTTGATATGTAGAGTGGTTGTGTTATATTAATTATGTAGTGCATTCAAGCACAACCCATGTTTAATGGGCTATTCTAGAGAGTGATCAAGATTTTCTAAACCTTATGAATGTTACTTGACATATATTTGCATAACCTTAAATTCCTTTAGAGGCTTTTGAAGTATCAATGTATCCTATATAGGGTTTAGAATGATTTATTTCCCTGTAATTAGATAATGTGGAGATCTCCTAAATCTGCCCCAACACACTATCCTCTTTGGCACTATATTCATTACTTTAGCTACTAGGGTTTTGCATGTGACATCTTTAATATCTTCATGACCATGGCTTTTAAATAGATCTTAGTCTTTGCTTTAATCCTTTTCATGGTAACCTTTGAGTTCCATAATCCACCTTAAATCTCTTCTAAGAACACTGTCTTAAGCTAGACTACATAGTATGCATATAAAGAAAATCCTTCATACCTGCCATTATTCGAAACCACCACTCATTGCCTTGCTTAAAATGTTGCCTCCATAAGCACAATAACATGTTTTAAAATCATGGTTGCCAATGATTGACCATTAAGCTCACCACTTTCATCATGAAGATACAATGAGATTTTTATCTTCAAACTCAAGGCATTATGTAAGATAACATTGTGAATTGTTTGTTGTGTACGATTTGATTTTCTTGCACATTTACTACTTTGCTAACTTTCTTTAAGAATTGATATTGTATCCTCAGCTGCAATCTCAAACAGCTCACTCACTATCACTTGAAGATTCCTTTCATGAGCATCCTTCTATAAAATCAAACTATGCCCTATAGACTGCCTACTTACTACAGGGGACTCATTGATTCATGGTATTGTAGTTCTTAAGATCCTTCAACCTTATTGACACTACTTCACAGTCCACAAGGTATTATTCACTATTCTCTCATCTTTGATGAGTCTCAAAACACTACTCAAATATGCAATCCACTACATCCATTATACATCAATGGCTAAGAAGAAATATTGAACCTATGATTACCACTATTACTTCATTTGGATAGTCATTCCCTGATTACATTTTCCTTGTCTAACACTACCAAAAGCATTTCAAAAACCCTTAAGGTCAGCAAGGGGGTAAGGAAACTCACTGTTAAAATCTCCACTTTATTATGCAAGGTTTGAGCTTTATTATGTTGTCACTGCTCAGCCTCTTTTTGACTTTCACATCCTAAGTGACTATGATTATTCTTACCATAGATTGCATTTACAAATGTCACTAAGCTACATAGTGTGCTTGTTATTGGCTACAATCTTTAGATTGCAAGATTTTGTTATTACCTACAATGTCTCAATCTTTCTAGTATTGCAACCACACTAATCTGCTATATTTATTATTTATGTTTCTATGGAGGCCTAGGGCTTGTACCCTAATCATGCTCTTACCAATGCTTCTGTTATTTTTTATTAGGGCTCTCTCAATGTTGAGGGTCCTAGGGAAAATCTCATCATAAGAAGTGACACATTGCATCTTTAACTAAAAGGATAAATCTGTATTGACATTAGCAATGATGATTCTGACTTGTTGCTCCTTAGGAATGGGTCACTTGCTCATACTAGCTCACTACCTCCATTGTTGTAGGAATTTTGTGATCAAGCTCAATATTCTAATTTTAGGAGTCTTAACGATTGGAAATCATTGTAAAATTAGAATTTAATAAGTTTTGGAATTAGCATTTTAAAGTGTTTTTTGGGGTCATTAACTTCAAACTATCTTCTCTTTTGCAAGGGTGGTTGCTGCCAAATTTTTTTGGTGTAAAATATCAGAATTATTAGATTATGTTACTTGTCTATGAATAAAAATTATTGGAGTGTGAGTTTGATATTTTTTGAAGATCTAAATAGTCAAGCTTGGTAAAGAAAAATCATGTCAGATAATACTAGTCCTAAAACAAAAGAAGAGACACTTGATAGATTGTGGGCTAGATTGAAAAGAAAGGGTGATGGGAAATGTTATTGTCCTTGCAATAATTGCAAGGGCTTAAAGACAAGATTAATTTTAATCACAACAACTAAGAAACATTGTAGGTAGCATGGTCACATTGAAGGGGGGCATGATTATCGTCCATTGGTAAGTTGTTCATTATATGTGTTTATATTGATTGAATTTGTAAATGTTTATATTTTTTTAACATTATATATATATATAATCACTTGATCATGATCATGGTTTATTTGTGTAGATGATATGGATTATCACAGCCCGAAGAATGTGGTTTTGCAAGCGAACAAACATGGAGCTGTGAATATCGAAGATGAAGTTAATGATCCTATGGAAGAAGATGATCATACACCAAAAAACACAGTTGAAGATGATGGTATGAATACATTGATCCATGACACATCTAGTGGCAGAGCTGATCATGACATGATCAAGATGACTTTGATGATGTTCATGATTTATTTGTACTTGAGAAGGCATACGAGCCCCTTTATGAAGGCTCTGAAACAACTCTTCTCTCTAATGTATTATTGTTGTTGAACTTGAAGGTTACGAATGGTTTATCAAACATAGCAATCTCACAGATGTTAAGGTATGTCATATATGTCATCTCTTTTCATCTATTGTAATTGTTGTTTGTTCATCACTAGTAAATAAAGGATGAAATATGTACCATTAATGTTCTTTATATGAACAAATTTTATTTTTTTGTAGATTGATTGGTGAATTTTTGTTACCACCATCAAATATTTTACCTTGATCATACTGATATTTATGTGCCATTATGAAAGATATTGGAATGGAGTATCAAGCAATAGATGCATGTCCCAATGATCATATTATATATCATAAACAACAAGAATTTGCAATAGAATTCCTGGAATGTCATATCAGTAGATATCAAATAGATCAACTAACAAAAAAGGTACCTTGCAAGGTTCTTCATTATATTCCCATTATTCCATGTATGCAATGATTATTTAGGTGTGAAAGCTTAGCACAATTTATGGATTACCATGCAAGAAATAGAAGTAGAGATGACATTCTTTGAATGCCTATAGATGGTTCTGCATTTAGGGACATGGAGGAAAAATGGCCACACTTTAAAGAAGAACCTTGTAATCTTAGGCTTTCATTGGGAGCGGATGGTGTCAATCCATTTGGAGAGCCGAGATCTATTTACTCAGTGTGGCCTATTTTTGTTATCAACAATAACATTCCTCCATGGATGTCAATAAAGAGGGAGCACATAATGTTGTCAATGATTGTTCTAGGTATTTGTTTACATCAATTTTCTTTAACATAGTAGCATCTCATTTTTCTTATTTGTTGCATAATGACTTATATTTTTTTCATTCAATTGTCATGTACATTAATTTATATATATTGCAGTTAAATGGTTATAATAATTATGTAATGTTTATGTTCATTCAACTAGGTAAGTACCAAGTTAAAGATATTAATGTATATATCGAGCCTCTTATTGATGAGTTACTAAAGTTATGGAATGGCATCACTATGTATGATATCTCTAGACCAATAGGATAAAGACAATTTCATTCCATGCAATGCTTGTATGGAAAATTCATGATGGCCAAGGGCTAACACATTTTTGTGGTATGTTATAATGTTTGACTACACTTTAACAATATTTAATTTGATGAAGTAGATATAATGCATATTTTTAAAATAATCTATTCATTATATATAATTAAAAAAATTGACATATTTAATCCAATTATATATCATCTTGCAGGTCTTCAAACAAAGGGAAAATTTGCATGTCCAATTTGTGGTCCAAAGATGAAATCTCATCATTCAACAAGTTTAGTAAAGCAGGTTCTTGATGAGTATAGGCACTTCCTCCATAGAAATCATAAGTATCGAACTACTGAAAAACATTTTTTTAATGGGAAAGAGGAGAATACATCAAAACCACGAAGAATGTCACTATGGAAGTTGGAATATAATAGAATTAATCATTAAGGTTATGCATTGGATCAAATTGTCTATCTATCATATATGATATGTTTTGAATTTTTATTTTTATATTGTGTTGTGTTTACTCATGTTGTAATTGACAATGATTGTCATTGTTAATTTGTTTAAATTATATGCTTCATGAAGGTCACCAAGGCATTAATGGTCGGCTTCCACAGGGACTGAAAAGTTATCCCAAACAATTTAGTAGGTTGCCCTACTATGAGTAGCTACAAATTGTGCATTTTTTTGATACAATGCATATTGGAAAGAATATAACATAAATGTTATGGAAAATATTGGATGGAAGGCATGACAAAGAAAAAATTGTCAAAATTTGTAGTGACATTTAGCAAGCCAATCATGCAATGCAAAATGTCATTCAATTAAATAGTGATGGAGACCAAATTAATATAATTTCCTTTCCTTGGTTATTAACAGAGCAGCAAAGCAATGCTATAAAAGAAGTCATACAAAAAATTTGATTTCCCACAGGATTTGCTGTAAACATAAACAATATAATAACAAAGAAAGGTGAATTTGGGTCAGGGATGAAAACGCATGATTGGCATACCTTCATTAAGGTAATTATTTTGGTATATTATATACACTTGTCTAATGCATGTACTTTTCAGTGTATTGTGTTTTCTACTTTTGGAAAAATAATGAAAAGATCATTTTATAATTGTTCCAGTACGTTCTACCTCTATCTCTCCCAAACAACTTTGACAACAATGTTAAGAAATTTATATATGATCTTAGAAAATACATGATGTAAGTAGCGAGATTTGTTTAATTTGTTGTATACATCTTATAATTTTCATTTGTTTTACTTGTTATGTAATATACTATATATTTTTGTTAAGTCTCGTTAATATATTTGTGCCTTGAATCACTTGTAGATGGTTGTCATCTAAAGAAATCCATAAAGAAGATATAAATTATTGGAAGAGAAAAATTCCTCATCTAATGTGTGAAATGAAAAATTTTCTACCTTCAACATTTTTCAATGCACAAGAACACTACCTCATACACCAAGTTGAGGAGATTGAATTGTGTGGACCTGTACACACAAGGTCAATGTAGATGGTTGATAGGAACTTGAAATTTTTGAAGGCTTTGTTTAGACAAAGAGCACATCCTGAGGATTCTATGGTGGAGGGATATATGGTATACCAAACCATGGTGTACATTAGTGAATATCTTCCTAAGTTTGTAGCAAATATCCATGTAGATCACATTTGGGATCCCAACTCCATTAACAAATTCGAAGGGGAGTACCTGTTGGGGAAAGGTAGATTGAGGAAAGTGAGAGGTAATTATAAGATGGTCATGGAGATTAATTGGAATACATTTTACATATGGTTTTTATGTATATTGTACTTATTTAATTTTTAATCTTCAATATACATCAATTATAAATTAAAGTCGTATATTGTGGTATTTAACTAATTATATGTCGTTTGTGAATTTTAATTTTTTTCATATAGTTGGTCGAGAGTGGGATGCACTACATTTGTACATTGCCAACAATATTGATTGGATGATGGTATGGATTGAACGATGTCAACAATCTAGTCTTGCATTAACATGGGAAGGTGTGGCTTCATTGGTTAAAGAAGCTCATCGTAATGGAGATTCCAATGTTACACAAAGGGAAATTGATTTAGCATATGGTTTAAGAGATAAACAGGTTCATATAAATATATTAATCACCCATATTATTTAATTATTTTTAAGTATATTGATGTATATATATGTTGAGATTGTTTTCTTTGCATATATTAGGCCAAGAATAAATATGTTTATCAACTGACGATATTGCAATAATTTTTACATGTTTGACATATTGCAGGTGAAACACCACAAGGCTATGTGGTGCAATAGTTGTAAATTTTGAATCAAAATGTTTGATGACATGAAGAAAACTTGTGAGTTAGGTATAACTACAGTCTTTTAGGTGACTAATGTTTCATCTAGAAGCGACATACATCTAGAAGTCTCAGAAAATCGATACTATGGGATTTTGGATGATATACTTGAGTGTGACTTTAAGTCCTTCAGATTAATTTTGTTCATCATCTTATGGTACAGGATATGATTGAATGAAAATGATCTTGGGAGAACTATTATTGAACATGATAATGAATTTACCATATTTAATACAAGGTTGATCGAGCGAGCTAGAAATGAGCCCTATGTTCTTCCAAGCCAATGTGAGTAGGTATTTTACTTAGAGGTTCCAAGTAAACCAAGTTGGTCATTTGTTGTTAGACATGATCCAAGAGGAAGGCCAGTAAAGTATAATGTGGTGGAAGAAGAAGATACCAAAGAACTAGAAGATGATGTAGATGATGACCAGGATCAATAGTTAGTTGATGATGTCCCTGACGAAGATGTTGAAGAGGAGGAACTAGATCATGATGATGTAGGAGTTAATGTTCATGAAGATGATATCCGTGTGGATGATGACATTATTGAAATTGATATCGATGACGATGATGATGATATGACCAATCCTTACAATGTTGAATCTGGATAGGATGATACAGACAAAGAGTTGGATAAAGAAGAAGATCAATGACATTGAAATGTATAATTTATGCAATTATATTATCTATTTCATATTAATTTCTTGATAGAATTATATTTGACTTATGTGGTGTACATAATTAATTCATGATGTTTTTAATTTTTATGCCATTACATAATTAATTTAATGATGTAATTTTTAATGTTTGAAAAGTCAAAAAATTAAAACATTTCAATAGTGATGTTAACAACCTTGAAATTAGTGTGTTTTATGTTTCATGTGATCATAAAAGATTAAAAATTCATTAGTTGTAGAGGTGGTTTTTCAGTGGTTGACATGTATTTTATAAGTAGCAATGTATCAGAGAATTGAGCTCCATAATGCAAGGTACTACATGAGTAGTCCATTCTATTAAATTCTTGGGTCATTTCTGCTAACACTAAATGGGTAAATAAATATTTAAGTGACAAAGAATAATATGTAAATGGGTCACTCTCTCACTCCCTCTATCTCTCTCCTGTTAACCCTAAACCCTTAACCCTTAAACTCTGAACCCTTAATATTAGGTGTGTATTAAAACATTATAAAAGTATAAATTTTTGGAGTTATAGTAGGAATTGAATGATAAATGATGATGAATGGGAAAATCTAAGGCACTTTAATATTTTCAACCAAAAGTTAGAGTTCAATTAGGATTAGTGTTCACTTAGGTTAGGTTTAGGGTTCAATTAATGTTCAATTTGGGTTAGGATTGAGGATGAGGTTGGGGTTTAATTAAGGTTATGAATTCAATAAGAGTTCAAATAGGGTTAAGGTTAAGGTTAGGGTTGGGGTTAAGGTTCAATTAGGATAAGAATTAGTGTTAGCATTAGGATTAGAGTTCAACTATAGTTCAAAATTAGGGTTATGGTACAATTAGGACTAGTGTTCAATAAATGTTCAATTAGGATTAATACTTAATTAAGGTTAGTTTTAAAGTTCAATTAGGGTTTGGGTTCTAGGGTTGGAATTATGAATCAAGTAGGTTTGGGTTAGGGTTTGATTAGAGTTAGGTTTAGGATTTAGTTAGAGTTAGGGTTAGGGTTAGGGGTAGAATTCAATTATGCTTAGTGGTCAATTACAATTAGATTTAGTGTTCAATTAGGGTAAGGGTTAGAGTCCAAATAGGGTTAGGGTTTAACTAGGGTTAGGATTATAATAGAATAAAGTTTTGTGTTTAATTATGATATCTAGAATTTAGTATAATTTTCAAAAATGGAATGATTTGGACACAGAAAAAAAATAGAAAAGTTGATTTTATATAGATCTTATTTTTTAATTTATTCTAAAATTCTAATTAATAATTGTTTAATTAATATAAAATGAATATTTAATTTAATTTAATTTAATTGTATTAGATAATTAGTAAAACTAAATAGATAATAAATATTTTATGGATTTTAAAAATTAGAATTTAGTTTAATTTTTATTTGTAATGTCAAATATTAAAATTTTAGATTGAAATACTTAATTGATTTTGAAATATTTATAATTAATGTTCAATTTATAAACTAATATTAAGACATTAATAAATATAACCCGCAACCTAATGTATTAAAGATGCATCAAAGTATTTATCATTCCTTCGGCTTCACTAGATGAGACACGTGGCACCCTCCCGTGATATCACAATCAATAAAGAACTGACAAATTTTGATCACACGATGGTGGGAAACTATCCATCTCAACCATCAAAAATATTGTTCGTTCAACATAGTGGACAACCTCATTATTAACCATCAATCACCTTTCTACTAAGATTATAACATCTCCATTGATTTAAAAGAATAACTACTTTAGTAACCTGGAGCATAATGTATTAAAGACCCATCAAAGTATTTATCATTCCTTCAGCTTCACTGGATGAGACATGTGGCACTCACCCATGATATTGTGATCAATTAGTGGGATCATCACGGGATGGCAGGGAACGACTAAGATCACATGACGATTGATCTACGGCCATGCAAACTTGTCCCTGTGCAAAATAAAAACATTTATTAGGGGAGAGAGCCCAATAGTCGTGCAGGATGCAAAATAAAAAAAAATTATTAGGGGAGAGGGCACACTCAATCGTGATGATAATACCCAGTCTTACCACATATTTTTACTATATATTCTAAAAAAAATTCCAAATGTAAATCAAGAAAGATATTTATACAATCCAAGAAAATAAGTTAAAATGTATTTAATAAAAAAATATATATCAATTTGTTTTTCTTTTTTAGATGAATTAAGAGTATGATTTAAAATATTTTAATTCAAATAACATAAATGATAAATTGAAGTGGGAAACTTGAATATTATTTTAAAATTTTGAGGTTTGATGTTATATGTATGATTTTGGGAAGGTCCAATGCTTCACCTTTGTATCTCTCCCTATAGATAGAGGTAGAGATGAATATAGAATGAGAGAGGCAAAAGGATAAAAATAGATAGAGATATAGAGAGAGATAGAGGGAGAAATAAATATATAGAGAGATAGGGAGATAGAGGGGATATATATATATATATATAGAGAGAGAGAGATATGGCAAGATAGAGATATAAGGAGATATAGAGAGAGGGGAGAGAGAGAGAGATAAAGAGAAAGACAAATAGAGATGGAGAGGGAGGTAGAAATAGGGGGAGATAGAGAGAGAAAGAGAGAGGGAGAGATAGATAAATGGGAAGAGAAAGACAGATATAGAGATATATGGGAAGATAAAGGGACAAATAGGTTGACACATGAAGATAGATAGGGGATAGGGAGGGAGCAAGAGATCAGGGAGAGAGGAGAGATAGAGAGAGGGGGGAGAAAGGGAGAGAGATATGTAGAGGGAGAGATAGAAGATGGGGAAGAGGGAGATATATGTAGAGAGGGGGAGAGAGGGAGAGCGAGAGGGGGAGGCTAATTTTTAGTTTAAATTCTATAAAATATTCAATAAATAATAATATAAATATTATAAGAATTATATACTTTGTATTTTAAATTACACACTATATTTTATTTTTTGAAAAATATGTAATTTTTTAACCATTTTCCTATATATATTTAGTATTAAAAATTTACATCTTTTAACAATTCAATATATAATACAAATAAAATATAGTTAATAATTTAATTAACTAGCATACCTATATTAATTAATAATATATGTAAAACATGTTGATAGTTATCTTTATCAAGATGCCTATTGACTTGAAAAAATGCTTACATTTTCATGAATATGAATTTGGAAAGCAATCAATTTGATTTCATTATTGTTTGTGTCATTTTTTATCTCAATTCCCATATATAAGGGTACACATTCAAATTTGAAATCATACCAACTTGTCTATAACAACAATCAACCAAGATATATCATGACAAAATGGCATTAAGTAACTTAGATATATCCACTATTTTTTTTTCAAATGTTTGAATACATTGTTCACATTATATACATTCAAGCATTTTTTTGAATATTATGAAACCACAAGAAACCCACGCCAAGAATGCCATCGACACAAAACTAGAACCGTTGTAACTGTAGCATCTTACTTTCCACCTGTCGGTAGTACACTCCTTTTACTCCTCATCATTAAAATACTTAGCTACCCACTTCTAGTATTCTTCATTAGTTGGCTAGTCAAAATTATTCACCTCATTTACCTTTGTACTATAAGGCATATACTTTACCACTACCTGATTTACATCTCTTTCAAAAGACTCCAAAAATGAGCTAGTACTAATAATATTATCTATACAACTCACCAACAAATCATAATTTGAGTCATCACAAATTAAATGAATTTGATTATTGATGACCTTATTTGCTTTATCTTGCCATTGTTGGAGTGTTTTGACTTCCCCCTGCTCATCAATTATACTAGGTAACAATGTGTTACCCCAATCATTGAAATTCTTCACCAACTCCTTAATCTTCCTACTCAAATCATTTGGTAGGGTTTGAAAACCTTGTAATTATTTTGCTAACACATGAGTTGGCTTCAATGATTGGGGCCTATTATTTATATCAAACCTTGAGGCTTTATTCATGATATCCAGATCATTGGCCCTATGGATCCAATTTTCAATTATTTGTACCACTACCTCCTGATCCCTATCAATATTCTTTATTACTTCCAACAACAAAGAATATAAAGAATGTATAGATAGAAATTTACTATCTAGCCTTTCATTTAAATGCTCCAAAATAGTAGTAACAATCTCCTTTTCCTTTAAAATAAATCCCTCCTCTCTTACCCTTAATGATGTATGTAATTCATCAATTTTCTGTATGAGCTGCTTCTTCGTTGGATCAATAGAGAACTCTATTTCTTCATCAATTTGTTCTAGAGGAGGGGTGAGAGTAGGATTCTGAATGGGAGACCCTAGTGTGGAAACATTTGGAGAAGCAAGGGGCATTGACCCTACTACAGGAGGTAAAGTACTAGTTCCTATAGCATTTGATGTTTCCCCAATCTGTCTATATCTGAACCTTTCTAGTTCAGTTTGCAATTCAACATTCCTTTGTTGCATTTTACTATATTCTTCAATCAAAATGTTATATTTCTCCATTAAGCTCTTCCTTTTAGCCTCCTCCATTTTAGCAGTCTTTTGGGCCAATTTGGCCACATTCACAGTTAAATTAGTGGCTTCAATGGTTGAAATCTTTGGAGCTCTCTTTATTATTAATCCTCCTTTGAAATTTGGATTAATATCAGCAATATCTAGTTTTCTCCCTTGTGGAGCCAATGCCCAAATTTCTAAGGTTTCATATTCCTCACTGAAGGTAAATTTTTGCAAAGCTGCCTTGACCTCTTTCTCAAAATCTTGAAAAGGATTCTTGGACTTCAAAATAGCATTAAAAGCTACTACATCTACAATGTACCACTCAGGAAAAATCAATACACTAGCTTGACTCACCAATTTTCTTCCTTCTTCAGGAGTGATGTTCTTGAACTCTTCCATCAATTCAACTTTCACTTCTTCATCATTCTCCCAGTCTGACCTTTCAAGCCTTAGTTCCCTTCTCTCCCTACATTTATCTTGATACTCTTCAAATTTCATTCTCATGCCAATTGCAAGAATACAAGAGTTTTTACAAATGCATTGTCATCTAAGAACTCCTTGCATGATTCCATTCTTGCATCTTGCACACTTTTACCTTTCATATCTAAATTAGACAAAACCAATTTAGCTAACCTAGGAGGGGAAGGCATACCAACTTGCATGTCCTGATTAGTCACAATAATTTCATCTATCAAATCCTCATGTGGGTGATCAGTTCTTTGCCTCTTAGGGCTTGGATCAGATAGTGGCGATGGGGGACTATCTTCTAGTGAAGATTTTAAATCAATGATCTTGACTGCCCTAGGTACATTGAATTTTGGACCTAGTCATGGAAGCGCATTCATTATTTGCTTCCCCTTTGTATCTACTTCTTCCTCATCACTGCTACTATCCCTTTTCCTTCTATAGATGGGTCACCTTTCTGTAGGCTAGTATATTGACCTTGTTTCAATTGGCCTAGCACTCTGTCCTTGCATACCCAAACTTAGCCTTAAATTTATCATTTTGGTTCTCAAGGTGTCCATAATCTCCTTAAAGTTCTTCATTAGAAAATCAATTCTCTTATGGTATGGACTAAACTCCAATAGTGGATCATACTTCAGATCCATTTCATGCACAACATCCAGTAGTTTACTATAAGCTATCCATTTCTCCTTGTTCAACTCCTACTTATTTAGATCAAATTCATTTCTGATTAGGTTCTCAGGGAAGTTGAACTCATGTGCAAATTTTCCACCTTTTATTCTTTGTTTGAAAAGATCAAAGAAACCCTTAGGATCTTGTTGTTTCCTTGGGCCACAACTCAAATGGTAATCAACAAAGAATTTATCAAAATGTGTCCAACCTCCCTTTGAAAATGCAAAGTCAGACACCACTGTATAATTAGGGAAGAATGTTCCCTTCCCCCTTCCAGTGAGGTTGTCTTCATGAATACAACCTATCTTCCACATAACTTCTGCAAACCCTACGCTTGGTGGCACATTATATGGCAGTATGTGAGGGGCTCCCTGAAATCCATATACTCTCAAAATAGTGTTGACTGGGTATGGGATAATGTCACCCTAGTTATGGTAAACCCTCAATTCTGGCTTCCTCACCTTCAACCTAAGGAAATCATGTACTTCTGTAGGGATCCTAGGTACATTCACCATCAATCTAGCCCTTAATCTAGAAGTGAAACAATTATCAAACTACACATAGTTAGTGCTTTCCTTATTACAGGATAAATCTATAGCCCATATCTGTACTGGCAATCTTTCTCCATCAATTGATTGCCTTAATTTCATTTTTTTAGAAAAGAAAGCAACATTCCTAAATAGAAACATATGCATCAACATAGAATACCAAAAGAATTGAGTACCAGTATCATTTTTTTGCAACTTCGATAGCCCTTCATGTATGCTCTCAGCCAAGAAAGAAGCAAAGTCATATGTCACAGAGAAGTTAGGGTGTTGTATTTGCACCCCCATGAACATGTAAGCAATAGGCATTACCGCACCAAGACTAAAGCCCAAAATCTGACATAATGAATAGAAAGTGGCCAGGAAATGGTTTGCAAAACAATTCAATCTGAAAGGTTCCTGATCACTAGGGCTGATATGAAATTGTGAACCTCCTGCCCTAACCAGATGAGGTGGAAGCAGCTTATCCCTAAAAAGATATTTTATCTTTGCATACTTCTGCTTCATTTCCTCAAGATTGATGGGAACCAAGTCTTCACTTTGCTCACTCAAATAAAAAATTTGTTGGATATCATCTCTGCTAATTTCTAATATCACTGCTCCATCATTATCCCTAATTACCTATGTGATGGGATCATACCTTGTGACCATTGCCATAAGTAAGTGCACATCAGGGAATACATTTGGCACAACCAGCTTCGCCATGTCATACATCCATCTATTTGAAAAGAGGTGAGGCAAATTCCTCTGTCCATACCACAATATGAACATTTCTAAGCTGGTGACTAGAACCCTAGCATCGGCAATGTTGGAACAATTACACATTAACCCCTTCCCTAGGATTTTTCCTCCCATCAACATTACACCTTTCCTTCTATCATTCATTGATAATAGAAATTGATCTAGAAAATCATCGTACAAGTTTCTTTTCAAATATTCAATGTGGCTAGAGTGCTACTTGGGTGGCACCATCTTAGACAAAGTAGGGCTTCGTTACAATGTTACACTTCAAGTGGCTAAGACTAAGTAGAGATAGGAAATTACAAAGTAAAATACTACAATTCCTCACAATTCATGATTAAACTATAGCCCTAATAAGAGATTTCAATAAGCTCAATGACAAGCATAGAAAACCTATTTTTCCCAAATTTAGATGCAGAAAAACTAGGAGGCATAGAAAATAAACTTACGGCTCTTTTCGCATAAACTCCAAATTCTAGCTGCAATGGCTCACAATTTCACCCTCGACTTTGAAACTATTCTCACAAAATAGTTGGATGCTTTGTGATACCAATAAAATAAGTAAATTGGCTTTATGTCGATCAAATATTGCTAGTAGATGTCTCATCCGCATTAAAACTCATTCACAGGCTATATGAACGGCTCCAACCATATTTGATACATATTTAAATTTTAGTCGTTGATCCTCCAATTCAATCAAATCATCGATGACCACCTTCAAAATAGTCTAACATAATTGCCAACATGGAAATAAGGGGCCCACCATGTCATACGCCACAAAGGAAAATGACGTGGTGGTTGCCTGTGATATCGCAATCCTTTGATTCACCATCGCGGGATGGCAGTCAACCGTTGATCTTTCTCATCAAAGATCCTTCTACAAAATGGTTGCCATCCCTTCTGTTAATTGTTGAGTAGCTTTTCCCTCAAAATTATAACATTCATGTTGAAATAAAGAATGTGCATCTCACAAACACATTAGTAATCCGCCCCTTAGTACATCTAAAACTGGCTAATGCTTTCTTCACTCCTTAGGCCTCATCGGATGAAACATGTGGCAGTTGCTTGTGATTTCGTGATCCCATAGTTCCTGATTGCGGGATGGCAGGCATCGTTGATATCTACAGGGAATAGATCAACGACAATGTTAATTCAACCCTCTACAAAATAAAACATTTATTAAAAGGGAAAGGGGACACCACTAGGTGGACGGAAAACAACAACATAATTTTTTTTAAAATGACAAAGCATAGGGTCAGCCTAGACTTAGGAAAAAATAAAAAACCCATGGAAGCCAAAAAATTTAAAACCAAAGGGGCCAACGTCTAGATGAAATGATGAGGCACAAGATGTTTTTTAAAAACCTTTCTAAAAAGGTAACAACAAAAAAGAACTTGACCAAGGCATACCACAAAATTATAAGATTCAAAATGAAGACAAGGCTAACACCCTACCCATTCAAAATTTTCAACACCATGAAAGACCAGCGACATAAGGGAAGTCATGAGTGACTAACAAGGAGCAAAATTTTAAAAATCCATAAAAAGGTAATGAAAAAATAGATCCCAGCCAAGGCAATAGGTAAACACAAGGGTTTAAGATGAAGACAAGGTTAAAACCCCAGCCCTAAGAAATTTTCCAACACCATGAAAGACCAGTGACATAAGGTAGGGTATGAGTGAAACATTAGGAACAAAATTTGAAGTTCCATCACTACAAGCATTGGATAATTTTATATTAATAGTTTGTCCTATCACAAATATAAAAGGTGAGCACAATAAATAACATGTATTTTCCCATTAAATGTGAAGGATTTTCAAAAAGTTTTAGTGTTCAACTATTGGTCCATTTTTGTTCAATATAAGTTGTATTTTAAATCATTATGTGTTGTTTTTATAACAACAAATAGATTTTTTGTGTTCAACTATTAGTCCATATGTGTTGAATATAAAAGGTAGAGATATCAAAGATTTATGGTTATCAATAAGTATTTGTTCCACTTAGGTTGTATATTACTTTTAATTTAAATAAAAATATTATATTCTACAAGCAACAAATGATATTTTTTTGGTTCAACTATTGGGGGTTCCATGACTAAGTTTTGGTCAAACCTTTAAAAAGTCAAATTTTAGACACTTCTCAAAAGATTTTCTGATGTGGAAAGTTGCATGATGAGTCATGCCTCCAAACCTTAGTTATAGATAAATAAGAGACCAATCTACATTTCAAAAAAAAATGAAGGTTCTACGATATTCTAGTCAATTGCTACATGCTGAGAAAGTTAGCCTGCACAACTACTAGGCCCTCTCCCCTAAAGGAATAAGGGTACATCACTAGGTCCATGACAAAAAAATACATAAGTTGTTTTAATGAGGGAACACGGGACCAACAAAATACTTAGGAAAATAAAGTTAGGCGAAGGAAATAAAATAATAAAATAAAAGGGGGCCCAACCTAGATGTACGAAGCAATGGGGCTTAAGTCATTTTAAAGTCTTCCCAAAAAGTAACAGCCAAATAGATCCCATCCAAGGTGTAAGATGAACACTAGGGTTTTACATGAAGACGAAGGTAAAACCCCATCCTTATGTTTTTCCCAAACACCATAGATGGCCAGAGACACAAGGCAGGATAAAATAGAACACAGAGAACAAAACTTTGAAGTTCCATCATCATTACCCATAACCCTAAACCCTAAACCATTAACCCTTAACCCTTAAACCCCAAACCCTTAAACCCTCTATACTCTATCTCTCTCAAATCTCTCCCTCCTACCCCCTCTCCCCCTCTCTC
>VDFB02029503.1:30378-41245 GCA_007258455.2 Sequoia sempervirens | reverse complement strand
ATTAAACTACAAATCAATAATGGTTTTACTTTTTCACTAGAAATAACATCTATAACAATGAATGTAAATTGAAATTTAGTAATTTTCCTCATACCTCCCCTATCAGAGCCATCAAGGATTGTATAGCAGATGAAACACCGATATCCATTGCCCTCGTAACATTTGGAGGTGTTTCCACAACCAACATCTAAAAATAAAACAACAAATTATTCAATAACAAAAAAGCTACAATAGCAATCCACGTCACATGACTTATAATGTAAATTGAGTGGAAGGGTGCCTTGGTGAATGATGAAAGAGTGGATTGTTTAGTGACTATAATTAGGTTTCTTGTGCATGGATCAGTCATTTTTGTTGATAAATAAGATGTTTAAAGCTGGAGGATGACAAGAAGTATTGAAATGAGTTGGCTTGTTGTTTCCTTGTGGTTTGCAAATGAAACAATGTGATTTTTGATGAAAATAGAAAGAAATTTTAGTTTCTTATTCAATTTGATCTTCTCTTGATTCAATTAGGTCAGATGTTGGTGCAGGAGCACCTAGGTCATCAAGTACTTTTCAATTTTGCAAAAGGGATGAGTGTTCAAATTTGTATTGAGTCAATCACAAAAGGTCATGGAAAAATGATGTAAAGCTTGTTCAAGGTCATATGAGGTCTTATTTGAATGTATTTAAGGTTATGGGTAAGTTCTAGGTGGTCAAAGTGGGAAAATGCAAACAATGCAATAATGTAATATTGTTAAAAGTTGTTAAATTGACAAAAACAAGGAAATCAGGCATATAAAGGGTTAAAAGGGGTAGTTTCAACCAATGGAAAGATAGTTATGGAAAAGGAAATATCTTTAAAAGGAATGTAAAGGAGAGAAAAAGTAGAAGTTTGTGTTCTTGTAATTAGATTTTCAAATAAAAATTACATGTTTCTAAGTTTGTAGCATTACTCCATTATTTTGCTTTCTTGTGTTGGTAATTTAGGAACACCCAAAGTTAAATCATAGTGTGAAGTTAAATCATAGTGTGAATATATGTAAAGAGGAGTTAGTTTCCAATTTCAAGATTTGAAGGTTATTTTTAGGAAACAAAAGAATAAAAGGAAATCTTTAGTGCCCGACAAAGTCCTTTTAGAAGCAAGTTTGAGAGTCCAATAGGGTTTTTCTTCACTACTCCACAAATGTAGGTCAAGTAAATTGATGGAGTAGGTTAATGTTAGGATTTTTTGCATGTTTTGATGATTGTAAGTGTAGGGAAAAGCAATAATACCATGGTGGAGTTGCTACTACACTAGAAAATAGAGGATTTTCCTACACAAAGTCATGCTACAGTCATGGGTCATGAATAAATAATACCATGGTGGAGTTGCTACTACACTAGAAAATAGAGGATTTTCCTACACAAAGTCATGCTTACAGAGGCTTGGAAATGATGTAAAAGGTCTTGGTAGACATAAAAAATCATGTTCTAGGTGGTGGCTAGAGAAATAGAGGTTTGCAAGAGTATTTTTCACAAAACCCTCCTTGATTTATGCATTTACACCCTATAAATGAGGGTTTATTGGATCATAACATTTTCATGCTTTTCAATCCCTATAAATGGTGAAATATCACGTTATAAGACATGCTTGAAGACAATTTTGAGGTTTTGAGTGATTTGGGATGGTTTTGAAGGGGTTTCCTTTGTAAAACAAGCCTAATCTACTAGCCTTTCTTTAGAGTATAGTCTGAAATCTGATGATTTTCTTTATGTCAAATGTCTAAGAACCTTGATATGTTGTGATGTGTTGGAAAGTGTTTCTAAATGTGCATTGATTTTTTTAATAAGCTTTGAGATAGGAATGTACCTACTTGATTCAATGGTTGACGGACCTACTAGAGGAATATGATATTGTCTAATCAAAACATAGATGTTTGTTTAAATAGTGGAAAGGATGATATTGAGTGCTTGGTTACTATCAAACTAATGATATGATTGATGTTACTAAATTTGGTTAAGGTGTATAAGATAGGTTTGGTGATTTTGATAGTTGGATGGGTGAGTATTATGAAGCCTTTTGAGAAAATTGGTGATTAACCACAAGATGATAATCAAGATTATGTTGTAGCATGATTTTGTAACCTATAAATAGACTACTACAGTCAAAATATGGTGAGTACAATGCTTGATAATGGAATCATAATAGTGAGGTATGGTTTAGTTGATATTTTTCCCTAGTGAATAAATGAAAGGATGAATTGTTCAAGTGTCAATAATTAGGTTTATGTTGTTTTTATGGTGGTTGAGAATGATGTGAATCTAATAGATTAAGTCAAAGCTTTCTAATATGGTTTTTGCTTTGAATGAGTCAATTGGAAACTTGATTAGTGGAATGATGAACGATGGCCTATGGAATGGCTAAGAGAATTTGAGTGGATTTTGGTCGAATGAAAAGTAGATTTTTGATGAAATTATATTTTATCTTCTCTTGATTCTATTTGGGATTGAAATCCCTTGAATAAATGATGTTGATGGTGTTTGTTGGATGCTCTGCATCAGATGTATCCTGATGATTGAGTGTTTTGATATGATGCTCTACATCACTAACTGCCTTGTCTATGTTATTGCTTACTATTATGGTTTCATATATTTTTTCCAAGCATCCATAATTTCTCATGTTGGTGCACATTTGCAAGCACATGCCTCCATGTGAAGTAATTGCATTGTGCTGATTATGTTGACTTTCTAAAAAATTATATTGTACAGTTGAAATTTTGTCATCTATCAACATCTAGTTATTAGGTATCTCTCTCTTAGGCATCTCTCTCTCTCAATCACTCCCTCTTTCTCTCTCCCCTTTACCCTTAATCATAAACCTTAAACTCTTAACCCTTAAACCCTGCAAACCAAATCCTCTACCCTCTACCCTACTTTCCCCTATCTCTCCCCACTCCTTCTCTCTCTCTCTCTCTCAAGTCTCTCCCTCTCTTAGGTACCTCTCTCTCTCACTCACTCCCTCTATCTCTCTCCCCTCTATCCTTAACCCTCTACCCTATAAATCTTTAAAAAAACCAACTTTATTATAATGTGAGCATGTTATGAATAAGTAGAGACATGGCCATTTTAGCAAGAATTAACGCACTCATGTTATAACACACTCAGATTATAACATGATCACATTTTCTATTGCACTAAACATGGTAAAAAAACACAATATACCAGTAATGTTGGCCCACATTCTGCATATTCTCCTGGTTCTATGCATGCTCCAACAAAAATTAGCTTTTTGGTTATTGAGTGAAGTGTGCATGCATGATTTTTAGATTCCACCACCTTTTTCATAATATTTCCATCACCTTTGCATGAAATAGAAAATTTTTCACATTGAAAGGTATATAATATCAATTCAAGTTTGAATTACGGTGTTAACTGATATACAATTGAAGTTTGGAGGGGAACAAGCTTTTGAAAAGGTTAATTTTTTGAGGAGTTTGAGGAAAGAAAAAGAAAATGCTACATAATTGGGTAGAGCTCCTCCATTTGAAACTTTGGTTTTTTAGGTATGTGAAGTCTTTGCACATTTTCTTTCATTCTATTATGGCTTGCTTTCATTTTTGTTGTTTTTCTTATTCCATGTTGATCAAATTGTTTGTTTGTCATGTTACAACCTTAGGTTGTCAATGGAAATTTTAAATTACACAATTCTATACACTTTCCTATTACATTTTTAAATCACGTCGCTTTGAGGCATTTTGTTAAATTTAATAATTGAATTTCTTTGTGTATGCTTCTAAAGCTTTCATTGAGGTATTTTTCCAAACAATTATACAAACTAGTTGATTGCCTTGTCTATGCTACCAAATTTTCCATACATGTCTCTAAAAAATTGGAATATACTCCTAATGCAGTAGGGGGAGGCTTGCAACATACAAACACACAACTCCAATCTACAAAAAAATTTACAATTTACACTTTCACTAGGACCTCTTGTTTCAATAAATTCATATTATCCAGGTTGTAGCATATCAAATTTACTCAATTCGGTATAACTCCCCACACAACCTTCTCACTTCTCAACAGACCCCTAAATCCAAAAAAATTCTTTACTTAGGACTCAAAACAAAATATTTTCCAAGTTTTAGGACCTTGCATGCTCAAATAAGTTTCCAATACAAAAACCCTCAATTTGCTCATAAATATCTAGGGTTTTCTATATTTCACAACTCCAAGGCTTTCCAAGCCTCACCAAAGCATCAAAAAAGTTTGTCATGGTTTACAAAAACAAAATAAACCTTCACTAGGCCTTTAGCCTCATTACATCTCAAAAACACCACTTTGGTTCCTCCTTTTCATGCCAAAAACTCACATTCTCAGCCTAAGATAACATCACCAGCCCTAAAGATGCTTTACCACTATTAAAAGAAATATGAAACTTGAAAAAAACTTATTACAGGCCTTTCCTCCAAATCACAGGTCACCATAGTAGGAGGAAAGGCTCCATCTTTAAATTAAAGTAAAACTCATACCTTGTTGGTCTGTACAGGCTGATCGTGAAGAATGGAGTTTTTTGTTCACTGAAACAACCAAAGGAGTCTCAAAATAGATTTAATTCCAAGTTAAGACTTGCCACCATAGTGATTTATGAATTTATAATCATGGGAGGCCTGTACTAGGCCGTACAAAGGGAAAAGAAACTAAAAACACAGAAAAAATACTTGGAACTCCACAATTTAGGCATTGAGTAGAGCACCAAATCCTCAAAAGAAATTCATTGAACACTTTATTTGGGCTTGTATGATTTTTTTATACATTTTCAAATCAGGAGTCCCAACTTTGTTAAACACCCATAACCACCCTTGAACCACCAACCTTCATTAAGCCTAAAAGTACTAGTATTAGCAATGGTTTGCTTAATAAGCTTCATTATGAAAATTTGTTGTTCTACAAACCTAGGACCATTTAGAAACCTTTATTTTAAGTATTACAGATCCATTCAAACTATCCAACAATCACCAATTATTTTTTTGTACCAAACTACACAAATTATCAAGTTTTCTACGCTTTTAAGGGCCCAAATTAGCCCACTTTTACAAAGGGACCACCTACAAAACTTGTCCAAATCTCCTAAAACCTTGGGCCAACACTTTATATCTATCAAAACTTCAAATTATAGCATTAGATTGTAGATATTCAATCATTTACCATCTGAACCATAAAACCCTCTCCCTAGGCTTAGAAACCCTATGTTTTATTGAAAGTAGCACTTGCCAAACACTCCAAAACTTGAAAACTATTGAAACAAGCCTAATATACCTTGATCATGCTCAATATAACATTAAATAATGTTTCCCAACTCAGAAACTCAATTTCAGTCACCAAAAGCTCAAATTTGTTAAGGAAAACTCAACCTTTCCTCTTTTGGTTTGACGCCCAATCAAAGATCATCCTCCATTCAAGTTTACCATGGCATTTTATAATGTTTCCCTCTTAAAAAAAACCACTCTAACTTCAAAAACTAACATTTGAAAGAGGTGACCGTTGGTCTTCCTCTTTAATAGACTTTTACAACCCTTCACTCTCAGTTAATTTGACTTGACTTAACACTTTTTGCATAGGTAAAATTATTCATCATGCCGAAGAAATGAACTATTAAAAGGAAAAAAACTAATAGATGATAAGATCCAAACCTTTAGAGATAAAGAGAAAAAATGAATGAGGGAATATCGTGAAAAGAAGAAATGGGGAACGATTGACGAAAACATGCCAGTTGAAGAGGAACCTCAACCATCAAAAAGAGAAAAGAAATTGGTAGCACAAAGGGAACAAATGAGAAAGAGTTGTGCTAGGGGAGATGTAGATACCATAGTTGGAGACACACTAGATCTACTGTAAGTGAATATGAAGGGATGCCATTAAGCACAAGTGAATATGGAGGGACACCATCTACCACAAGTGAGTATGGTTGGACACCATCCACCACATCTAAAGTTGAGAGTACATCATCACTCGGATTTGACAAAAAAAGTATTCCATCATCCCCACATGAACCTCAAGGTATGTATTATATTCCACCCTTGGTCGAAGGTACGCTATCTAGCCCACCTTAATCAAATATTGATGAAATTGCTAATGTTGAGATGTATGTACCTAAGAGAACACCACCTAGAATTTTGCGTAGAAAGCCAAAGTTTTTGATTAATATTGATGAGTATATTTTGAAGCACATGGAAGGTAAGATTCCAGAATGCACTTGTAGAAGATATGCTAATAAGATTTGGAAAATGTTCTTTGAAAGCCTAAATGAGACCGCAAGATGTCAACTATTTGTTCAAATGATACACAGTTTAAAGTATAGAAACATCATGAAGACTCTTGGGTTGAGAACATCGAATGCATCAAGTGAAAACACTATTGTGAAGAATCTAATGGATGCTTATGAGAGTGTGGGTAAGACCTCACACTCAAAGGATAGTAATGTCACCCAATATGTCATTACATCAACTTTGGTAAGCTATCAAATAAAGAGATCCCATCTCATTAAAAACACAAGTGAACACCTGGAATTAGTAGAAAAAGTTTATCAAAAGTTGTTCAAAGATGGTAAAGAATTGAGGGCACCAATTCAAATGAATTATGAGAATTCTTGGGAAGACTGCCACATAAAGATAAAAAAGTTGTTGAAGCATTGAGAACACTAATTGAAGATTATTGGAAGAATAATACGAGGCCATCTTTGAATCAAAGGGATGTCATAAGGAGAATCGGTAGTCAGAACCGTGAGCCACATCCAAAGAATTTTTTGGATATGACTCAAACCCATTTTTTTCATAAATTTCAAAATGCTTATCCTTAAATTAGTATTTCTCAAATATTTTTTGAAATGCTTAAACCTTTTTAGGTCAAGATAAATCACACACACACTACTTGTTGTAGACTACATATTGAATTCGCTAACCATTATGATGTTTATCGTTCTTTATGTTTAGATTTGCATACTAACAATGTTTTGCAGGATTGTGGCATAGAAGCCCCACCAAAATATTCAAGAAAGTTCTTATCAAAATCTTTATGTCAAATAGAGAATGGCCAAATATTCTATAGGACAACATGCTTGGATGGTTCATGCAAGCATTGCAGTGGCTTGCAATGAATGCCAGTATGTCAACACATGGAAAGCACAGATGAGGTGGGACATAAACTAGTAGATTTTGGGAAGTATAAAATAGTGGAATATGCTACAAAAGATGGGTCTCAAGCAAAAAGTGTGATTTGGTTATTGAGAAGATTCCATTGTATCAATTTATGTCCATTTTTCATGAGAATCTAGTGTATGAGTATGCAAGGCATACCCATAGAGCCCGATGGTTGGACACGCAATTCAAGCTGTGAAATGACACCTTTCCAGTTGGAAGCATAGTATCAGTGGTTGAATTTGTAGAGAACTACACTCTACAACCACAATGTGAGGTGCAATCATAGTATTACAGCTCCACACAGGTTTTGATATTAGTGCACATAGCATTCATTCATGCTGTAAGATGGGGTTAGAAAATCAAATAGCATAGATAAAGTGACAGCCAACACTACTAAGCTATTAAACCACATCCAACAAGAGAAAACAAATAATGGAGAGAATAAAAATGCAAAACATGAAAGAAAGCACTCCCCATTATGGTTGATTCTTTCTCTTGCTCTCCTTCTTCTTGTTATGCAACTTTTTCCTCAGATTTTTTGAAACACTTGTGCAAAACCTACAAATGGTAGCAAGAAAGTTGGAGGTAATTAGCTGTTAAGCTAAAAATGGAGAAGGAAGGTTGCTTTTATAGACAACCCTTCGAATGGACGGTTGAGATTAATCTTCTAGAAAGATTCCAAGATCAATGGATGAGAATGCATGAGAGAGATGTTACGAAATGGATTTGAACTGATTCCAGAATTGATGCACCAAGAATATGTCATGCATGGAAAAGCTATGACACCGACGGCTATGACGCCTGACAACTATGACAAAAATGAATGTTATGATAGGGGATTATGACAAAGCATCTTTGACTAGGTGGAGGTGCATAAATAATTTATTTTAAATTATTTATTCAAAATGGAGGAAAATGACAAGTGGCAAATAAATAATTTATCCAAATTATTTATTTAGATAAAATGACAAAAGGAGAATTTAATTAAATTAATCAATTTAATTAAATGGGGAGGTGGAAATTAGACCTAGATAATCAATTTGAATTATTTATCCAAAAGAGAGGAATGGAACACAATTAAATAATTTTGAAAATTATTTAATTATAGAAGAATAAAAGGTCAAATAAAAAAAAAGATTTATTTAATTATTGAAGAAAGGGATATATTAGCGACGTAATTAAATAATTAAGATAGAATAAAGATGAGACGGTGAATTAATTAAATAATTAAAAATTATTTAATTAATAGAGGAATGTGGTCAAACTTAATTGAATAATTAAAAATATTCAATTATCGAAGGACAATGACCAAGAAAAATGACACTTGTAGACCTAGGATATTTTTTAGTGTCTACATTTTGCCCCTCTTTGAGACAATGCAGCTTGTCGCATTCTTTCAAAAAAAAAGATTGATCAACTGATACATGCCCCAAAGATATCTTGGTAAGGATTATGATAAGAATGATATGCCCCCTCGAGAGATTGATCGAACAGATTGTAAGAAGATTAAGCTCTCGATAGATGTCTAGAAAGTGATTAGATACCTGATATTGCACAAGTGATAAAGCAGTGATGTACATTTTGATGAAAATGCAAAGTTGATGGGCGTAACTGAACAATTGATGGAAATGATCAGTATAGACAAGTTGATGAGTTGATGAAGATGATTGAGCTAATTAAGTTGATTGAGAATTATGCTTACGCAAGACAAGGTACTACAATGATGGATTGACTGATTGATTAAAGGGACATGAAATTTCAAGAAGCGGGTTGATTGATTTGAGATTTGATTCAAGAGACATATATCAGTGAGTTAAGCAATTGATTGATTTCTCTGCAACAAGAAAGATGAAGAAAATAAAATGCAAGATGGAAGATAATGAAGGTGATGAAGCCTCATGTACCTTTTAAGTGCTTTTATCATCATTGAGCTTATTATGTTGCAAAATAGTATAAGCCTCTAGATAACATGAACATCTAGACGACTTGAATACTGTTTTCTTTTTTATTTAGTAATGAAGTATAAAAATCTAGTTATAAGAACCTTAGATGACCTGAATACTTATTGCATGGAAAACACTATCAGACAAGGAATGCTCTCATCCACACTAGACTCATAGCTCCTCGATGGTTTTAGACAACCATGTCCTAAGATGAGTCATCTTGTGAATAAGGAACAATCCACAAACAACGAACAAATGAACATGCCCCATCCTTGCCTCTCTAGTCAAAGACATCCTGAAGAAGCTAAAAGACATGTCACCAAAGAGAAAATCATAAAATAAGCAAAGATCAACAAACAAATAGGGGTTCTACTTTGATGTAGAACTGATTCTTGTTACAGTTTATGCATTTGGTTGGATTTGTAAGATGGGTTGATATTGTAGATGTCTAAATTTGGACACTTAATTTATCCAAATTCATCCCCTTTTGTCTTATTTTTGTTAATTAAGCAATACTATTATTATTTAATTAATGCCTTTAATTATGCCAAATCCCTAAGGTATTTAATCAATAATACCTTATATCTTTATTCCTCCTTCCATCAATTGAATTAAATAAATATTCCATTTATTTAATCCCTTCATGTCACATCCTTCATGTCACATCCTCCATCATTTTTATCTTATCTTAATCCTTCTTCTAATCCCATCATTAAGGTGTGCACATGCCTAATCCTTGATTAGGAGGTGTCGCATCCTCCAACTTTTGCAAGTTGGCCTCTAATCTCTCTTAGCCACCTAACCCTCCTCTAATCCTTCATTACTCTTCCCCATGTGATCTTTGACTTGTCACATCAAGTCACATGTGAATCTAACCCTCTTCTAATTCTCATTAATTAATCTAATCAAGTACTTGCACAATCCTAATCACATTTTTTTAGTCAACTCTCCCCATCCCCCAAGGAATTTTTAATTCCTTTTTATTTATCCTAGGCTCCTCTCTTCCCCATGTGAATTTTTAATTCACCTTTTAATCCCCCAATGCACCCTTTGGAATTTCATTTATACATCTCCTTAAGGATATTTGGGAATTTTTTAATTCCCCACTATCTCTCACCCACATGGGGACAAGTGCCTCCTTATGAGGAGATCTTGTCCAATCCCAGGTACTTTGTACACCCTCTCCATGTCATGTCCTTTTCCCTCCACCTCATGTCCACTTCACCTTTTAGGGCTATCTCACATGCCACATGTCAAGATGTGAGGGCTTGTGAGTTCTCAACTCACCTTAGCCCTACATCTTGGTATTTGGTGGATCAATCTTGACCGTCCATTTTCCCTAGGATTTCCCAAAAATCCTATAAATACCCCCCTCTTTTCTCTCATTTTTGGGGGATCATCTTGTGCTAGCCAAACTCTTGCAGTTTTATTTCTCAACCTCTACTTAGCCATTTTCACATCTTCATCCATTTGTATCCATCTTCACATCCTCATCTAGCTTGCATCTTGCCATCCAAGGAGCATACACATCCAAGATCGAAGGGCCAACCAAAGGATCGACTCAACGCAAGGTATAAAGTTCCATTTCGTGGCTTTGTCTTGTTTTGTTTCCAACTTAGGCTAATCTCGAAGTGTAGGTTGTTTTAGTTGTTTATTCGTGCTCTTTAACTTGTTGCTTGTTTTCTAGCACCTATTTCGACCTATCACATTTCATGCGCTGGTGGGACCCACAAATGGGTCTATTTTCTTCCGCGTTTGCTATTTT
>VDFB02029503.1:0-30278 GCA_007258455.2 Sequoia sempervirens | reverse complement strand
CTTTATTATAATGCGAGCACTTTATGAATAAGTAGAGACATGGCCATTTTAGCAAGAATTAACACACTCATGTTATAACACGCTCGTGTTATAACATGCTCATGTTATAATGTGAGCATGTTTTCTATTGCACTAAAATGGTAAAAAAACACAATATACCAGTGATGTTGGCCCACATTTTGCATATTCTCCTAGTTTTGTGCATGCTCCAACAAAAATTAGTTTTTTGGTGATTGAGTGAAGTGTGCATGCATGATTTTTTAGATTCAACCACCTTTTTCATATTATTTCCATCACCTTTGCATGAAATAGTAGAGTTTTCACATTGAAAGGTATATAATATCAATTCAAGTTTGAATTACAATGATAACTGATATACAATTGAAGTTTGGAGGGGAACAAGCTTTTCAAAAAGTTAATTTTTTGAGGAATTTGAGGAAAGAAAAAGGAAAGGCTACATAATTGGGTAGAACTCCTCCATTTGAAACTTTGGTTTTTTAGGTATGTGAAGTCTTTGCACATTTTCTTTCATTCTATTATGGCTTGCTTTCATTTTTGTTGTTTTTCTTATTCTATGTTGATCAAATTGTTTGTTTTTCATGTTACAACCTTAGGTTGTCAATGGACATTTTAAATTACACAATTCTATACACTTTCCTATTACATTTTTAAACCACATCTCTTTGAGGCATTTTGTTAAATTTAACAATTAACTTTCTTTGTGTATGCTTCCAAAGCTTTCATTGAGGTATTTTGCCAAATAGTTATACAAACCAGCTGATTGCCTTGTCTATGCTACCAAATTTTCCATACATGTCTCTAAAAAATTGGAATATACTCCTAATGCAGTAGGGGGAGGCCTGCAACATACAAACACACAACTCCAATCTACAAAAAAATTTACAATTTACAATTTCATCAAAACCTCTTCTTTCAACAAATTCATATTGTTAAGGTTGTAGCATATCAAAGTTACGCAGTTGGGTATAATTCCCCACACAACCTTCTCACTTCTCAACAGACTCCCAAATCCAAAAAAAATCTTTACTTAGGTCTCAAAACAAAAGATTTTCCAAGTTTTAGGACCTTGCATGCTCAAATAGGTTTCCAATACAAATACCCTCAATTTGCTCATAAATATATAGGGTTTTCTATATTTCACAACTCCAAGGCCTTCCAAGCCTCACCAAAGCATCAAACAAGTTTGTCAGGGTCTGCAAAAACAAAATAAACCTTCACTAGGCCTTTAGCCTCATTAGATCTCAAAAACACCACTTTGGTTCCTCCTTTTCATGCCAAAAACTCACATTCTCAGCCTAAGATAACATCACCAGCCCTAGAGAGGCCTTACCACTATTAAAAGAAATGTGAAACTTGAAAACAACATATTACATGCCTTTCGTCCAAATCACAAGTCACCATAGTAGGAGGAAAGGCTCCATCTTTAAAATAAAGTAAAACTCATAGCCTGTTTGTCTATATAGGATAATCATGAAGAATGGAGTTTTTTGTTCACTAAAACAACCAAAGGAGTCTCAAAATAGATTTAAGTCCAAGTTAAGACCTGCCACCATAGTGATTTATGAATTTCTAATCATGGGAGGCATGTACTAGGCTGTACATAGGAAAAAGAAACTAAAAACACAGAAAAAATACTTGAAACTCCACAGTTTAGGCATTGAGTAGAGCACCAAATCCTCAAAAGAAATTCATTGAACACTTTATTTGGGCTTGTATGATGTTTTTATACATTTTCAAATTAGGAGTCCCAACTTCGTTAAATTCCCATAACCACCCTTGAACCACCAAACCTTCATTAAGCCTAAAAGTACTAGTATTAGCAATGGTTTGCTTAATAAGCTTCATTATGCAAATTTGTTGTTCCATAGACCTAGGACCATTTAGACACCTTTATTTTACCCATTACAGATCCATTCAAACTATCCAACAATCAACAATGCTTTTTTTGTACAAAACTACACAAATTATCAAGTTTTCCATGCTTTTAAGGGCCCAAATTAGCCCACTTTTACAAAGGGACCACCTTCAAAACTTGCCCAAATCTCCTAAAACCTTGGGCCAGCACTTTATATCTGTGAAAAATTCAAATTATAGCATTATATTGTAGAGATTCAATCATTTAACACCCAAACCATAAAACCCTCTCCCTAGGCTTATAAACCCTATGTTTTATTGAAAGTAGCACTTGCCAAACACTCCAAAACTTGAAAACAATTGAAACAAGACTAATATACCTTTGCTCATGCCCAATCTAACATAAAATAATGCTTCCCAACTCAGAAACTCAATTTTAGTCACCAAAGGCTCAATTTTGTTAAGGAAAACTCAACATTTCCTCATTTGGTTTGACACCCAATCCAAGATCATCCTCCATTCAAGTTTATCATTTCCTTTTATAATGTTTCACTCTTAAAAAAAACCACTTCAACTTCAAAAACTAACATTTGAAAGAGGTGACCATTGGTCTCCCTCTTTAATAGACTTTTACAACCCTTCACTATTAGTTAATTTGACTTGACTTAACACTTTTTGCATAGGTAAAATTATTCATCATTCCGAAGAAATGAACTATTAAAAGGAAAAATAATAATAGATTATTAGCTCCAAGCCTTCAGAGATAAAGAGAAAAAAATGAATGAGGGAATATCATGAAAAGAAGAAATTGGGAATGATTGATGAAAACAAGTGAGTTGAAGAGGAACCTCAACCATCAAAAAGAGAAAATAAATTGGTAGCACAAAGGGTACAAATGAGAAAGAGTCATGCTAGGGGAGATGCAGATACCATAGTTGGAGACACACCATCTACTGTAAGTGAATACGAAGGGACGCCATTAAGCACAAGTGAATATGGAGGGACACTATCTACCACAAGTGAGTATGGTTGGACACCATCCACCAATCTAAAGTTGAGAGTACATCATCACTCGGATTTGACGAACAAGGTATGCCATCATCCCCACATGAACCTCAAGGTATGTATTATATTCCACCCTTGGTCAAAGGTACGCAATCTAGCCCACCTTAATCAAATATTGATGAAATTGCTAATGTTGAGATGTATGTACCTAAGAGAAGACCACCTAGAATTTTGCATAGAAAGCCAAAGTTTTTTATTAGTATTGATGAGGATATTTTTCAACACATGGAAGGTAAGATTCCAGAACGCACTTGTAGAAGTATGCTGATAAGATTTGGAAAATGCTCTTTAAAAGACTAAATGAGACTACAAGATGTCAACTCTTTGATCAAATGATGTGGGGTTTAAAGTATAGAAACATCATGAAGACTCTTGGGTTGAGAACATCAAATGCATCAAGTGAAAACACTATTGTGAAGAATCTAATGGATTCTTATGAGAGTGTGGGTAAGACCTCATGCTCAAAGGATAGTAATGTCACCCAACGTGTCATTACATCAACTTTGGTAAGCTATCAAACAAAGAAATCTCATCTCATTAAAACGACAAGTGAACATATGGGAATTAGTAGAAAAACTTTATCAAAATTCATTCAAAGGCAGCAAAGAATTGAGGGTGCAGATCCAAATGAATTATGGGCATTCTCAGGAAGACTGCCACATAAAGATAAAAATGTTGTTGAAGCATTGAGAACACTAATTGAAGATTATTGGAAGAATAATACAAGGCCATCTCTGAATCAAAGGGATGTCATAAGAAGGAGAATCAGTAGTCAGAACCATGAGCCACATCCAAAGCATTTTTTGGATATGACTCAAACCCAATTTTTTCATAAATTTCAAAATGCTTATCCTCAAATTAGTATTTCTCAAAGATTTTTTGAAATGCTTAAACCATTTTATGTCAAGATAAATCACACACGCACTACTTGTTTTTGTAGAATACATATTGAATTCACTAACCATTATGATGTTTATTGTTCTATATGTTTATATTTGCATACTAAAGATGTTTTGTAGGATTGTGGCATAGAAGCCCCACCAAAATATTCAAGAAAGTTCTTATCAAAAAATTTATGTCAAATAGAGGATGGCTAAATATTCTATAGGACAACATGCTTGGATGGTTCATGCGACCATTGCAGTGGCTTGCAATGAATGCCAGTATGTCAACATATGGAAAGCACAGATGAGGTGGGACATAAGCTAGTAGATTTCGGGAAGTATAAAATAGTGGCATATGCTACAAAAGATGGGTCTCAAGAAAAAAGGTGTTATTTGGTTATTGAGAATATTTTAGTGTATCAGTTTATGTCCATGTTTTGTGAGAATCTAGTGTATGAGTATGCAAGGCGTACCCATATAGCCAAATGGTTGGACACAATTCTAGTTGTGCAAGGACACCTTTCTAGTTAGCAGCATAGTATCAGCGGTTGACTTTGCAGAGAACAACACTCTATAGCCACAATGTGAGGTGCAGCCATAGTATTACAACTCCACATAGGTTTTGATATTTTTGCACATAGCATTCATTCATGCAACTAATAGTACAAAGGACCAAAGGAAGGTATTGAGGGAGTATCACTTTTATATTAGTGATGATCACACACATTCTCTAGAGTTTGTGCAAGGTTACTTCCAAATGTTCTATAGTGATTTGGTTCAGACAGGCATAGCATACAATCAGCATATAATATAGTCAGATAATTGTGCAACATAGTTCAAGAATGTGTGCATGTTCTACTGGTTGTGCAGGATGCATCTCACTATAGGTGTTCAGCATATGTGGAACTTTTGTGAGGCCAAGCATGGAAAGGGGGAGCATGATGGTGCAAGATCATGCATGAAAGGAGAATTAGCATGAGAAGAGTTAAAGTATAAAGATAGTGCAAAGTTGACAGATGCAAGTTCAATCATTGAGTGGTGTAATGATTCGATGGGTCCAAGTACTGAAGGTACGTCTTTAGTTCATAGATTTTTTTGGCTAATGGATGATACTAACATTGCACCATATGAGAATTTTTGTACACTAATAGGATAGAGTGAGCTACACTCTTTCCTTAGCTCAAATGCAGGTTCATGGAGTATTGATACATGCAAAATGGCATGCTTTTGTTCTTCATGTACAATGCAAACTTGGAATGATTGTGAGTCAGGGGAGTCGGTTGACAAATGGTTGAAAAGTTATCTTAGCCCACTTCACACATATTGCCCTCCGACGGAATTGGAACTAACACAGATGGAATCATTGGTCGACTTTGACCATGTATTAGATCTAGTTCAACTAGGTAATATATCTACTTGCTTAGTTTTTGAAATTCCATATTTTTATCTTACTTTATACTGTATTTGTAATGTTGACTAATTTCAAGTGATTTTTTTCACATATCAATATAAGGCATGTTTATGAAGTTATTGAAGATGAAGAAAATAAAGAGGGAACAAACTATTACTTGTGTCATTGTGTTGAGGCCAAAAAGAAATTGGAAGCCCCAGTTATAGATGGAGAAAATATCAAATACCCTATAGACTAGGAGTGACTAAGTTGATAGACTGCCATGCCTATCTGTAAGTTCCTTCCATCTATTTTCATTTCATTTCCATTTTGGATGAGTTGTTTCTTTTTATTATTTTACTTTGCATACATTTGTAACTAAAATAGTAAAAATTGATTGGTATCTCCTTGCAGAAAATTTTGATTTTTGAGCCATCAAAGAGAATCTCAGCCAAAAAAGCAATGCAACATCCTTATTTTGATGATCTTCAAAAATCTCAATTCTAATTTCAACCCATTATAAAAGAGCATGTGAAGCTTTGTGAGGGAATCTCAAGTTAATCATTTGAAGTTAACCTCTAAATGAGAACCTATGATGTATACATTATAAGAAAATCTTGAATGTATGAGTGACATTGTAAAATATCTGTGATAACAGAGTACCTAAGGCATTGTAATGAGATTTGTACTTGTAATGACATTTATTGAAATATTGAAATTTGGTGCAGGGGTACCAAGGTTATTGAACAAATTTCGTTCATGGAATTATTTTAAGTTAGTAAATTTTGTTTTGAGTAAATTGTCAATTGAATAAGGTCATATTACATGGTCAATTGATTTACAATTTAATAAGTCATGTTAGTTACAAGATCAACAGCTAGGCATGATTGGAAAGATGTAGAATCCTTTGTAAAGGCTAGATTTAAAGCCTCTTGAAGGCTCATACACAATGTAATTTTTGTGTAGGAGTACAAAGGCTCCTAGTTGCAAAATTTCACTTTTTGAAGGTTGATAGGTGGTCAATAGATTAGATTAAGGTATTTTGTGTTTATTTATGCTAAACAAGGTATGAATTGGGAAAAAGGCATTTGATATGGCTATTATTTTGAAAGACTTCAAGCGGGATGTACTACACATTGACGCCATTCCTCAATCTTCACTTGACGGCATGAAGGAATGGCTGAACTCCATGGATATAAAGTTTTATGAAAGTGGAATGAACTTGAACTAGTTGCCAATTTATTGAAGATGGTGGTTGGGAATTTTTGAATATGGAAGCTAGTGATTTTGATTATGATAATTTAGAAGGGTCAGAAAAAGGATATATGAGTTCCCTCTAATGTAGAAGAGGAATTAGAATTAGATTTCATGTAGCCACCATCAAGAGTGTTACAAGCCAACAAGATGGAGGGAATTCTTATATAAGGATAATTTTCAATGTTGCAGGTACCGTCTTTAATACAAACTACAATGGCAACATTGAAATTCCCTAGCAGTATTTATGTTGAGGAAATTTCCTTTATATGCAAGGATTTGAAGCACATCAACCACATGTGGTACAAATGATTAAATCCCAGAGATGATCTATAGCAATGACAGAGTTTGAAAAGGTAGAGAGAGCAACACTGGTGACTCAGGAGAAACTTCAACTTTCAAAAAGAAAGTTAATTAGTCTGGCAGACATGTGTATTAGGCTAGCATTTGGTGGAAGAGGAAGAAAGATGACTGGAACTCTAGAGGCCCACTATACTAGATTTTGACATTCAACCATGAGAGTAGATGAGAGAGTTGATATCATGTATCAAAACATTAAGCATGCATTCTTCCAGCCAGCATAGAAGGAGATGATTACTTTTCTTCATTTTCATTTGCATAACCATATCAAGGTATGGGAACCAAGAAGACCAAGTATTTTGAGTTTTATGTAGAGGTAATGGATGTGGTCCAAAATTTAGGAGGGACAAGAAGGTCAATCTATGATTGGTGCAGGAGCACCATTTAGTAGGTTTTGTTCATCAAGGCAAATAAGGAGTAGAATATAGGATTTTGAGTTTTGTATTAAAATAAGGTCTATGAGACCATTCTATTATGTATTTAGTCATATTTGAGCTGTATTAGGTTTTTAGGAGGTTGGGTTTTTCAAAAAGTGCAAAATGTTTAAAAATTGCAAAAATATGCAAAATTTGCAAACTCAAACATTGTAAAATTGCAAAATTTGCATTATGGAGGGAATGTGAAGAGTCAAACTAGTTCAAAGGTCAGTTAGGAAGGTGAATGAATTTTTAATTGGTGGGAAAGTGTTTAAAAATATGGAGAACTCGAATTGAAGGTTGGATTTTGTGATTTGAAGAAGCAAAAATAATAAAAACTCATAATTTTTTAGAATTTTTTGTATTTTCAGTTGGAGCAGCAGATTGTATGGCCTATATTTCAATTAGTTGATCTATATTTTTTGATATTTGCATAGTATATGGATTCACCTTTATTTTTAATCCATTTATAAGGTTTTCTATAACGTTTTGTGCATTTTATCATCAATTTACTAAAATTTGTTTGAACTTGTACATTTGAATCTTTTGAGTCAATAAAAATAGCTTTTTGACCCATTCCTCTTTTTGTAGCCTTTGTAACTTGAGGAATGGGTCTTCACTAACATTATTAAGTTTTGGGAATGATGTGTTAGTTTTGGGGAGGCTTGAAAGTGAGATGGGTGTGAAACCCATGTGAGTAAAATTGAGTTTTCTTTAAGAAAAATGGTGGTTTTGAAGAGTCAAATTGTGTTTTTGTGTAGGGAAGAATTATTTTATGATTTTTTGAGCTTGTGCATGGTATCACAAACTTTATTGAGTAATTTTTAAGTTGTGGTTAGCTTTGAAAGTATCATTTTCAATAAACCCCTAAGGTTTATGCTACAATAGAGGGTTTTGTGGTTTACCAATGTGTGGTGGTATAACTGAGATCTAATTGTAGATTTTGAAGTTTTGAAACCTTATAATTATTTCTCCAAGAGTTGGTAAGGATTGGATAAGTTTAGAGTATAGAACCTTTGTTCAACCAGATCAATCCCTTAAGGATCCAAAGGGAAAAATAGCTGTAAACTTCAACATGAGGTTACTCGAACACCATGATTCTTAAAAACTTCTCATCTAATCCTATGGGATTGTGTTGGGACCCTCTAAAATAATCTCTCTCGGTTTTCGTTATCTCGAAGTTGTTTTCCCGTGGTGTCCAATTTTTAGTTGATGGAAAAAGTGTCAAATGCAAGCAGTGGAAAGTTGCAAGGTGGTGCAACTTTCATTTTGCAACTCGTGTGACCAAATAGACTATTCCAGTGCATTCAAATAGGCATTTTTACACTAGGCATGGTCCTCTTTCACACCCAAACATACAGAATCGCTCTGAGCTATGTTCAACCAGATCAATCCCTTAAGGGTCCAAAGGGAAAAATGACTGCAAACTTCAGCATGAGGTTACTCGAACACTGTGATGCTTAGAAACTTCTCATATATTCCTATGGGATTTCATTAGGCCCCTCTACAATAACCTCTCTCATTTTTTGTTATCTCATAGTAGTTTTCCCATGGTGTCCAGTTTTCAATTGATGGAAAATGTGTCAAATGGAAGCAGTGGAAAGTTGCAAAGTGGTGCAACTTTTGTTCTGCAACTAATGTGACCAAATAGATTGTTTCAATGCATCTGAATAGGCATATTTATGCTAGGAATGGTCCTCTTTTGTACCCAAACACATGAAATCAATCAGAGCTATGTTCAACCAGATTGATCCCTTAAGGGCCCAAACAGAAAAATGGGTACAAACTTCAACATGAGGTTACTTGGACACTGTGACACTTAGAAACTTCTCATTTAATCCTATGGGATTCTATTAGGCCCCTCTACAATAACCTCTCTCAGTTTTCATTATCTTAGAGTTTCTTTCCCGTGGTGTCTAGTTTTTAGTTGATCAAAAAAGTGTTAAATGGAAGTAGTGGAAAGTTGCAAAGTGGTACAACTTTCGTTCTGCAACTCATGTGACCAAACAAACTATTCCAATGCATCTAAATAGGCATATTTATGCTATTCATGGTTTTCTTTCACACCCAAAGATGTAGAATCAATCTAAGCTATGTTCAACCAGATTGATCCCTTAAGGGTCGAAAGGGAAAAATGGTTGCAAACTTCAGCATGAGGTTACTTGGACACCGTGATGCTTAAAATCTTCTCATATGATCCCATGGGATTGAATTGGGCCCCTATACAATAACCTCTCTTGATTTTTTGTTATCTTAGAGTGGTTTTCCCATGGTGTCTAGTTTTCAATTGATGGAAAAAGTGTCAAATGGAAGCAATGGAAAGTTGCAAAGTGGTGCAACTTTTATTCTGCAACTCATGTGACCAAAGAACTATTCCAACATGTTTGAATAGGCATGTTTATGCTAGGGATGATACTCTTTCACACCCAAACACATAGAATCGCTCTGAGCTATGTTCAACCGGATTGATCCCTTAAGGGTCTAAAGGGAAAAATGGTTGCAAACTTTAGCATGAGGTTACTCAGACATCGTGATGCTTAGAATCTTCTCATCTAATCCCATGGGATCGTGTTGGGCCCCTCTACAATAACCTCTCTCTATTTTTTCATTATCTTAGAGTGGTTTTCCGGTGGTGTCTAGTTTTCAATTGATGGAAAAAGTGTCAAATGGAAGCAGTGGAAAGTTGCAAAGTGGTGCAACTTTCGTTCTTCAACTCGTGTGACCAAACAGACTATTCCCATGCATCCAAATAGGCATTTTTATGCTAGGCATGGTCCTCTTTCTCACCCAAACACATAAAATCGCTTTGAGCTATGTTCAATCGGATATATCTTTGAAGGGTTTGAGTGCAGTGTGTTGAAATAGGCCATTTCACCTATTTTTTAGGCTGTGTCTCAGTGATATGGGCTTGATGTAAGTAGGATAGGGACTAGGAATAATAAAATAGCATTAGTAAGGGCATTGGAAGAGATTACTAATGCTGCCCCCATTGAAAATTCAAAATTGAGGCCCCTTAAAAGAAAGGCTAAAAGAGGTGAAAAGAAGAAATTGCTTGAAAATAGGGTGAGATTGTGGAGTTTGATGTGTTCAAAAGCTCTGCAAGGATAGGGGAGGTCAAAATTATGTTATGGGATGACATGCCCTAGTTGGAAAAATAGGGGTTTTGAATGAAAACGAGAGGTTTGAAGGAGTAAATGTGGGTAAAGTCAAGGGGCAACATAATTTGGTGGTCAATTCAGTTTGTGTAGGTAGAATGAAGAGTGTTGGAATAGGTTTTGAGGTTTAGGTTCGAGGGTTCAATTTTCCAATTTGGCAAAAATATTTTGGAGGGGGGTTCAGTTCGTTCTGGGTTCGTTGGTACAAAACACATGTAAAAAAAAAAAATCTATGTAACTTGGAAGCATGAATTAGGATTAGAATATCACATATCATCATATAAACAAAAAAACCACCATAAACTTGAATGTCATTTAAAACAACAAAACTTCCAAAAAAATGTGTTTATAACTTGCAAAAAAATGTGAATAAAATCACACTGATTTTCGCATGAAAAAAAACCATGATACAATAGCTTGTTGCTTACTATTATGCTTTGATATATTTTTTCCAAGCATCCATAGCTTTTTCGAAAGTACTTTTTTTAGGCTTTTAGCCATATCAGCAAGGCAGTGAATTGTTTGATAAAATGCTTTGGTAGACATGTATGAAAAATGTGGTAGCATAGACAAGGCAATGAACTATTTGAAAAAATGCCTCAAAGATATGTGGTTTCATGGTGATGGAATGGCATGACAAATGCCATGACAAACAAATTTCTATGGATTTTCATGGCATTCCATCACCATTGAGACCACATTTCTTTGAGGCTTTTTTTCAAACAGTTCACTGTCTTGTCTATGCTATTGCTCATTATTATACTTTGATAGATTTTTTCCAAGCATCCATAGCTTTTTTGGAAGCACCTATTTTATGCTTTAGCCATAGCAATAAGAAGGTGAATTGTTTGATAAAATTCTTTGGTAAACATGTCTAAAAAATGTGGTAGCATAGACAAGGCAGTGAACTGTTTGAAAAAATTCCTCAAAGAAATGTGGTCTCATGGTGATGGAATGCCATGAAAATCCATAGCAATTTTCTTGTAATGGAATTCCATCACCATGATACCACATTTCTTTGAGGCATTTTTTTCAAACAGCTCATTACCTTTTCTATGTTGTTGCTTACTACTATGCTATGATATATTTTTTCCAAGCATCCATAGCTTGTTCGAAAGCACCTGTTTTAGGATTTTATCCATAGCAACAAGGCAATGAACTATTTGATAAAATGATTTGATAGAAATGTATGAAAATGTGTTAGCATAGACAAGGCAATGAACTCTTTGAAAAAATGCCTCAAAGAAATGAGGTCTCATGGTGATGGATTTCCATGACAATCAAATGCTTTTGATTGTCATGGAAATCCATCACCATGAGACCTCATTTCTTTGAGGCATTTTTTCAAAGAGTTCATTGCCTTGTCTATGATATTGCTTACTATTATGTTTTTGATAGATTTTTTCCAAGCATCCATAGCTTGTTCGAAAGCACTTGTTTTAGGATTTCAACCATAGCAACAAGGTAGTGAACTATTTAACAAAATTCTTTGGTAGACATGTATCAAAAATGCGGTAGTATAGACAAGATAGTGAACTGTTTGAAAAAATACCTCAAAGAAATGTGGTCTCATAGAATGCCATGACAAGCAAATGCAATTGGCAACTACTCCTAGTTATTAGTTATGCAATGTGAATTAATTGCATAACTACTTAGGTTGACTTTGTAAAAACTATATTGTAATTGAAATTTTGTCATCTATCAACATCTAGTTATTAGTTATGCAGTGTGAAGCAATGCTTTGAGTTGAAAGATGGGCAATGCAATGTAATAAAAATATAAACTACAAAAATCTATTTTTTACAATTTATTAGTTAAACTCTTTATTTTATTTGCTCTCTATATCTCTATGCTATGGAAATGCCTTTAATTTTTTTTTAAAAGTTTTTATCTCTTGTAATACTTATTTTTTACCTTTTTTTTAAATCTGATTTTTTTTTTGATTTTTTCTAGACTTTTTCCCAAATTTTTGAAAAAATATTATACTTTTGGTTTGCCTATTTTTTCCCAAAAATATTTTTGCTGCTATGGTATAAACACATATATTTTTGTAATATCAAGGATAATTTTTGAAACTTCCATGCATTGCTAATCTAAAAGGAAAATTCTTTTGCCTAATCTATATGCAGCCATGCTTTTGACATTGTCAAAAAGAGAAAAAACTTCCTGAATGATGCAAAGGCATGGCCAAGTAGTTCTAACTCTTCGCATGAGAGAAGAGAGATGTTGGAGAGTACATCAAGTCAGTGAAAACAAAAGTGTAATGTGTTTTAGTTTGTAGTATTCCTCTGTTCCTCTACAGATGTGTGATAAATTCTCAGTTCAAATATGGGCACCAAATATCGATAAAAAAATATTTGTATTAACCAAATAGCCATGTACGCATACATCAATATATTTTGATATAAGTATAAAATATAGTTATAAAATAGCAATATAGGCTTACACAAATGCCATATAGGCATACAATGTCAAATATATCCAATACAAAATATGTACAAAATTGCCATGTCTAGGAACATACAACAAACGACTCTGTAATCAAAATTCATTTCTCTCCATGCTCTGGAAATAAATTATTTCCCTTTGTTTGGCGATCTGATGGCGATAAGTCTGTCACTCACTTCTATTGTGCTCAAGGAGTGCTCCTATTGCTCCTCCTAGGGTTTAGGGTTAAGACAGAATAGTGGTTTACAAATTTTTCGAGGAACGAAATTTGATTTTTTTGTGTTTCCACCATGTTAATGGGTTCGATCGAACTCTATGGTTTAGCCAAACGAGTTTAAGTGTTTGACCGAACCCATTGACATATGAATAAAAAAAATATTTTATAGGGTTCATTCAAATGTATGTTCAAGCAAACCCCTTGAAATAGACAATAAAATATAAAAACAAACTGTCACTGTCACATTCTACATATTCTCTATTTAAATTGTGTATGCAACGAAGGTGAACCTGAATGTGAATGTAGCGAACCAGATGGGAAAAATGTGCATCAACCTGACCTCCATAGCCATAGTTCATCAACTCACAGTTCATCAACCCTACCTCCATAGCTCACAGGTTGGTTAAATTCAAATTTCAGATATTTCAAAATGCATTTATTTGAGAAATTTAAAAACCCTAAATGCAAAATGTTTCAAATTTGTAGATTTCAAACTATATTTCTTTGTTTGAAATTGCATTTGCTTGAAAGTTTCTAAAGCCTTTTCAAAAGACACTATTTCTATCATGCTTTCATGAATGTTCATACCCTATTCCAAAGCTCCAATTTTGGCATGGGCAGGGAGTGTTGAATAAATGGTGTTGCATTGCTTGAAAGATTTTAGAAACCCATTTCAAAACTCTCACAAAAAATTAACATGCCTTGTCTATGCTTCCATGTTTTGCATACATTTCTACATAGGCACCTCCAATTGCATTTGCTTTAATGTTTCTAAAGCCTTACCTGAACATAAAAAAAAAATATTTGAGGCATTATATCAAACAATTCATGGTAAATTTTTTTGGTTATATTTGTTATTAAAATTATTGTTGATAACCATATATCTTTATAATTTTGTATCGGATGGATTATTTTGTTCAATCCACAATAATGAATTATTGGTAAATAAAAATGTGAACCATAATCGTGACTATTTCCCTCATTGAGGTTGATAAGTTATACTAATGATTGTGGTATGAAAGTATAAATAAGAATATGATCCCTAATTGGTAAGATTTATTAATGCACAACCTCTCTAATGAGTATAATTTTTTGAGGGATTTGAAACAATTAATCTAGAACCATTGATTAGAAATAAACATATTATATTACACTCTAACAAAGCTTCAATTGGAACTTAGGTAGTCTAGACTATTTATAAAGATGGGGAATTATAGTTATTCCCCTACAAGTTTTTATATTGGTAAACTATGAAATTATAAATTGGTAAAAGGTATAAAGTGGTAATCAATTAGAATTAAAATGAAAACATTGGTGAAGGTTTATCTAATTATATTTTATATATAGGACCTTTAGAAAAATGGGCCTCATTCATGGTGGATATGACACCAACAAAGAAAGCTAGGGAGCATGGTGATAATGATGTGAAAATGTCATACCTAGAGCTATGAAGTAGAATTAATATATTTTATATCTTAAAATATTAATATTTAATTAGGTACTTCTTACTATTTTGTATCACCTTAGATAGTTTATAAATTCAACTTAAAATATAAATCCTTGTTAAAATAGGTAGTGTTGAGTTGTGTACATGTACCAACTTAGATAGTTTATAAATGATACCATTCTAAAATTATAACTTAGGGTGCATACAATGGAAACTTGGATAAAATTCTTCATATTTTTCCTTTGAGTCTTATGACATTACTCCAAAAATGGTTGGTTCTAAATGTATGAATCGAAGAATAAATTTAGAGGAAAGAAAATAGATTATTTAAATGAAATGTATAATAAAATAGTTCTATTAGGATTAGAAGGAATGAAGGTATTATTAAATTTTCTATTTGAAAACTCAAAAGAGAATAAAGAAAAGGGTGTGCTTTGTTTGTTAATTTTTATTTAGTAAAAGTGAATGAGAACCATTCAAATGAAAATAAACCTCCATTACAAAAGTCTTAGGATGTCTTTCCTAGAATGAAATCCTCATGTTTCCTCCTAAATGGTTGTTTTATTTTTTAACAGAGTTCATGCATGAATTAGCCCCTATATCTAGAGATCCCTATCAAACAAACACTTCATATTTGCATGAATTAAAGGATTTCCTAAATGACATTTTAAAGAAAGGATTTATATGTTCTAGTGCCTTGTCATGGGATACTCCAACTATTTTTATGAAAAAGAAAGATAAGACACTTTTCCAAGCTATCATGATTATGTAGATGTTCAATAAATGAACAATTAACATTAATATCCACCACCTAAAACAGATGACTTATTTCACTGATTGAGAGGGGTGGCCATATTTTAAAAAATAGGTCTAAATTCAATTACAATTAGCAAAGATAAAGGAGGAATACATTCATAAAACTACATTTAGAATTAGGTATAGGGCATCAAAATTATATGTTTGAGGCAATGCATATAAGACACCCATATACAAAATAGTACAAAAGAAAGAGAAAAAATGTAAAGAATGCACTTGTAACCTATACTTGTTCAAGCATTAAAATTTTGAAATTAAACATAAAGAATAATAGGATTTATAAATTAAATACATGAGGCTATTATATAATATCAAGAAAGACTATTTTAAAGTTTAAATTTATATATTAATTTTAGGGTAAATACTTTTGGTTGAATTTATGAATTAGAAATAGAAATTTTGAAAGGGCCCCATCCTTTTACAAAGACCAATAAAGAGACAAAAAATGATCAATTATATTGGCATTGAACAACAACAAGAAAAATATAGTTGTAAGTTAGAAAAATAACATCCAATTAGAAGTACTCCACCAATAGTTGCAATATATCTAATAAAGAGGGTCGTTTTCCCAAAAACATTAGTAGATCTATCATTGAACACAACTTGAATCCAAAATTCTTCAAGGAACTATATTGTATTGTCAACCTTATCCTTTTCCATGAATGAACCTAGTTCCTTTGTAATGGAGTTTCCATCTTTAGTTTCCAAACTTGAGATGTAATAACCCTCCTGTTTGCTAGTTGGACTCATTATTTTCTATGCTTTGATTTGATACTTTGATACTATGATGGTACTATTATTGTTTGGTTTGGTGGTTTGGTTAGTAGACTATTTGGTGATTATGCTTATACATTTGAGGACATGGATATTTCTTATGATATTGTGTTGGTGATGTTAGTTGATTTCAAAAATATATGATGATGCAGTGATTTAGTAAATTATGTTATGATATGATCTATTAGTTTAGAAATGCTATTTCATCATTTATATTATACTTGTTAGAATAGATGTGATGAAAGGACAATATAGCATCACTCATTCATGGGTGTCCTACTATTCTGCAATTCCTTCTCACAATGTAATGATTTGATTATATATATATATGTATATGTATATGACCTTGTTGGATGCACGGATTGTAGGTACAAAGTCTCGATTCCACCTTCTTTGGTAGGACAGGGCAAGCACCAATAACCTAGCGATGTAATGTTGAAACAGAGATGACAAGGAAGTCACCTCATCCCATGTTGTCAAACCATCCCGATTGAATGGTATTGTGTGTTGTTGTGTTGTCATTTCAGTAATTTGTTACTATGGTTTGTGTTGTGTCTTGTTCATTTGTATTGTACATTGGCATTTTATACGTTGTGATTTATTTAATTAAATGGTGGCAATAAATGTTTATATTTGTGTGGGAATTAATTTGTATCAAAATATTTAAAAGTTATATTTTAAAAGTCATGTGTTTTAGTTAAATGTTAATTAAATATTAAATTGTGTTTTGTTAATTTAATTAAATTACCTTATTGAAGATAATTATAAAATAAATAAATTAAATTATGTGCATAGAAAGTAAAGCTTGCAAAAGGAAATTTAAAACAAAAAGTATTGATAAAAGGAAACATAAATAAATAAAAGAATAGAAAAGATAAAAGGACGAATGAGAATTAAGTGTTGGCTGAAAAAAATGGAATTAAATTAGATAGTTACTTTTATATTGGATTTTTTTAGAGTTTTGGAAAAGGAAAGAGGTATCTTTTATTTAATTGCATAATTGTGAGTTTTCAAGAAAAGGAAGATTCAGACAGAAGTTGAAAAAGAATAAAAATAAAAATAATGATTTTGAATGTTGAGATCTCCAAGTTTTCAGGGATTTGCCATTCTATTGTTTTATGTTTTAAAAGATTCTTGGTATAATAGATTCTGGAATGGATACAAGACCGAGTATAGGATTCTAAATACAGAAACAAAAGCCCTTCTGCGATATTCGTTAAAGAATCAGCCGTCACATCAAAGACCGTAATGGTATAACAAGATTCCTGTGTTCCTCTCAACTTTTATTCTCTCCTATCCACAAAGAAAACAAATTATGGCTTGAACACCTGAAGCCAGTGGAAAAATTCATTCTATTTAGCTATTCAATCAAGGAATATACTTTTGTATGAATTTTGTATAGCAAAAGTCGATCTTGCAGTGATGGTTCCTTTGAGAATTGAGAAATTCTTGTACTCAAAACTTAGAAAGGAAAGCTTATTATTTCACCTTGAGATAAAATTATTCCACTTACACAGGCATTCTGCTATGGAAAAATGAATTATTTCAATGTAGTTGGAAATATATTTCCTTTTTCCAAATAATATATATGGAATTAAACAGTAATGATGAGATGAGTCCTGCAAAGTCACGAACAGAGTGTGTCTCCACATGTATGCACACCATGGCAAGGTTTTTCTTTCTTTGTGGTCTAGTGAGGCGGACTCCCACCTGATGGTTGCCCCATTCCCATGATCACCATGAAGTCCCTACAGACACCTGCTGTGCCTAACAGACCTGCATGAAGCCCCTCAAGGGTTTGATGGCTCTATTTGGTGGAGTGTTGCTTTTTGAGATATATATTTATATATATATGTATATATATATTTATATATATATGGTGTATTTTATTTAAATATTTCAATTAAATATTTCATTTGATATTTACATTGTGTATTATATTTAATATCTCAATTAATGATTTTATATATATATAGGGCATTATTTTATTATTTATTATGTTGAATAAATAATTTTAAACATAAATTACCCTTATCCCTAGTTGTATATGTACTTAGACTCATATAGAGATGGATATACTTTCTTGTATTTGGAAATTTGAATTTGAATTTTTTTTGTAATGATCAGAAAATTGGGGAAATTAATTTAATTGATTAATTGGGAATGAATTAAATTTAATGGTGCAATCTTGCAAAATTAATTTGAGTTTTCTTTTCCGTTATGGTTATTGTTTAGTGTTGTCCATGTGGGAACCTCGTAGTCTTACAAACCCTTATCCCAAAGGCATGCTTTATATCCTTGGATATTTATTCTTGTACTATTGTGATTAGAATGTTACATGATTTTAAGCATTATTATTTGGAAGGGTTGTACGAGATTGTGGTCATTGTGATTATGAGTTATCGTGAGATGGGTTTGCCTCGCATGTCTTTTTTTTGTTATATTCCTTATACTTGATGGTACAACCCTTGCCTTGTTCTGATTTATTTTAGGGGTCTTAGGGAGAGTGGCTCTTCGTGGGGGCCAGTGCCTCGAAAGGAGGAAGAGCTCGGGATAACCCACATAAGAGTAGTATAACAAGTGATAACCTAAAAATAGAATTTAGGGGGATGGGTAGTAAAACACACAAGATAAAGAAATTTTGGATACCTCATCTATGCATTAGGGTTATCATAGACTAATGATAGACTGAGAAGACCATGGTCGGCAAAGTTGCAACCTCATCCCCACAAGAGGTTATCAACTCTGCATGAGCTACCCTATGGTGTCGGTGCCTCATGTAGGAGGAAGGGCTAGGATATCCATAGATGGGTGCCAACACCTCAAGTTGGAGGTGTCATGCCTAAAAATTTTTCTAGAAAAACACCAGTTTTATTTTTTTAATTTACTTTATCACAGAAAACAAATATAGGTATCAACACCAACAATTAACAACCACACACTTGATGTTATTCACTATCATGTTCGACATTAATTTTATTAATAACATTTATCTTATAGGGTTCTTAAACTGTTGCCACTCAAGATATGAACTCCATCATCATCTATTTTCCTAATTACATCTCTCTCTTTGCAGCATTTAGTTTTATCTCAAGTAGATGTGGGCTTAGTATTATTTTATCAATACCTATACACCCCCTAGGCATATTTGCAAAAGAATGATCTCAAGATTGGATTCAAATGAGCCATAACAAGAACCTCATTTCTTAAGCCTTGGTAAGCATTAACAACAATTTATTATCTCATTAGCATAAGAACAATATTGAAACACTACCCAACCACCTTAGGAAGTATATATATATAGACATTACTAATACTAGAATTAAAATTGCCCAATATTAATAATATTATTAGATCATCATTGGAACATTAATAATGATAACCTCTTTATTTAGTCATGATTTCAACAATTATTTCTAAAGGAGAATGGGAATATATATATTCCAACTTATCCATTAGACAACACTTAATATTATTATTTAAATAACTTTTAACCCTCCATAATAATGTTATTATTTAAATCCCAAAATAAATAATAATAAATATAAAGTTGTGTCCTAGATAGCTCAAGCCTTCATTCATGATACATTTATTTATTTTCTCATCAAATAGTTTGACAATGTAATGCCTTGAATTTACACTAAGACAAAACACTACTATTATTTATTTATTTATCTTTTTTTTATATTTATACATGAAGAAGATAAATAACCTCTATATACATATTTATTCTATGTAATTTGTGAAATAATTTAAAACCATAATAATGATGCTTACTCTATATTACTACTTATATTATTTCACACACACACACACATATATATATTTCATATCACTTTAACAAAAACTAAAAATAAATAAAAGAAAATTCTCTCTTCCTTTCTCACTTTAACTTTTATCCTTATACATACTCTTAATTTAAATTAATATGACCTTTTCTTAAGGGAGAGGGATTATAATCTCTTTTCCTTTATAAGCAATATTAAAACATGAGAATTACGTAGAACTCCCTTAAAAAGTTAAACTGGAAGGGATCAGCAGGGGACTCCTAAATGAAAACTTTAAACACCACTTTTCTTACATTGGATTAAAAAATAAGCTGTTTTCTTCATTGTTATTTACTTTTTTTTAAAAATACGGTGGCACATCAAATTGATTTTAGTATAATCTTCTTTATTTTAGTATGAGTTAAAAAAAAATGGCAGCGATTACCTAGATAGAGGTTCAATTTATTAACCGAGTTAATTGATAATTCCATCATTGTTTTTTTTCTTTTTCTTTTTCGGAGCTTTCATATGGAGTCTAGCCTTCAAAATACAATCATACAGTGTGGCGTTGAGGAAGAACAGAAGTTGAGCTGCAGAGTAGCAGTGAGTTGTTCAAGCATTCAATTCCCTTTTACTATTGAAGAAACAATTACCACAATTTCCCGAATGTACAACGTAAATTATTACCATGACTTATGCGGATTAAAGGGTGTAGTAGGAAATGACATTAGAGTTCTATAGGTATTTAATCCATGGACAAATTTGAACCCATTACTCCTCACACTCGTAATTTTATTTCCACCCATTATCCATCCTGCTTCTTTATCTTCCTTTTAAACATTGCCATCCCCTTGACGATTACTATCAGCAAGATTTTCCTTAAGAGACAGATATGTCCAATGCCTAATTTAGGGAAGTGGAGCTACAATGCAATACATGTAAGAAACAGATAATACCATTTTTGTTATGTAACATGATGAAGTAATTTTCAACAGAAATGTTGATGCACTTTTTCTAGAAATTGCATGGAGTTTTGGGCGAGGTTTTAAAAAGTGATTAAAATTTATTATTTTATTTCCTTTCTATATATTTCTTTGGTGCCGAAATGTGATTTCTATCAAACATTTTTCGACTAGCTACAGTTAAAGTTGAAACCACATCAGAATTTAATGAAAGCGATAGGCCTCAATTGCGTGTACAAGTTATGGACAAGCACAATAAATTTTCTTGAAAAAACAATTTTTAGGAAAGGAGTTTCTCAGCTCCAAATCCAAAAGGAATTCACAATAATTAAATTCCACCCACACCTCATTGATACCATCCATCCCTCGAGCCATGAGTCCATAAAGATTAGCCGCCAGCTGCAGAAGAGTAGGTGGATAAATGAGTCATGCTTGGGTCTATACCTCAATCGCCAAATCTCTCATTATTATTAAAGATCCTATGCCACCCACCTCAAGAACAAAAAAAAAAACTCTACTCTCCTTCATTGTGAACAATATTATGCAGGGATGTAGATATAGACTGGTAAGAGAAGTAAATATAGCACAGAGATAGGGTTACAGGGTGCCCACTAGTATTTAGGCTCAATACGTGGTTAAGCCACTTGAGTTGATTTCATTGTTTATGAGAGTTTCATCCACTCCCTTGCTGTCTTATTACCATGTTTGCTAGGTTTTCTTTGTTTCTTTCATTGCTATTTTTCTTGGCGAAGACAGTAGTAAGATGGCATTCCTTAGTAACAACAGCTATAGTATACTGCGTATTTTCTCATGGCCAAATACCTAAACTTGAAGCTTTCTTATATTGGTGTAGTGACTTTCTATGAGGTTTTGAAGAGCTTACGGTGAAGATAGGTTGAGGGGAAAGCCAAGATGATCCACAAGACCTAGCAAGAGCTACATAGGAAGATATTTCAAGTGGAGGCCTGCAAGACATGTTCCATGAAAGAACTACGAGCAGACACAACCACATTCCTCTCCATGGTGTATACTCTATCAGTGAGGGCGAGTATCCTGATAGACGTGGGCAGTCTTCGCAATGCGGCAGTGTGTACAAAAGTGTGCAACACACCTCATGTCTCTGCTTGAGGTTGTGAGAATGGGGCTGGGTTTTAATATGTTTTTTTTTTGTTTTGTAAGAATTATGTGATGAGTGAATATATTATAACAATAGCATATATATACATTCATTTCAATCTTTTCAAAAAGAACTTGTCCTGATTGTGAAATATGCTTCTTTCTTTGTGTAAATGTAGTTTTTCCCTTCATAGACAGCATGATTAGTAAATTCATTAAAGTTGGATTGTGTATGTTAATTAAATTTATAAGGATTTTAAACAAATTCTAAAGACTTAGGTAACCTATCATTTGTTGGGTTACATTTGGAGTAATGTACATCTTTCTTACTCTACACATAGTTTTAACACTCATTATTCAAACTCTTTCAACATTAACTTGAATACATAGAAACATGATGCTTCCTTCATTTGAACATTCCTTTGAATACAAGATATTACACTTTCATTATTATACTAATTTAGAAATAAAACAAACATGTCAATGAATTAAGACTTTTTTTTTTTATCTTTTTATTTTACAAGAAAAGGCAACCTTCAAACAATGAATAGCACACAAATGAACAAATGAATAAGACTTTCTCTCAACCATTTTTCTTTCATGTTACAACCATCATTAGCTTTCAATATTACAACTAATTTCAAGAAACACAATGAATGACATACAACTAAAATAGGCTTGCTCTCAACCATTTTTCTTTCATGTTACAACCATCATTAGCTTTCAATATTACAACTAACTTCAAGAAATACAATGAATGACATACAACTAAAATAGGCTTGCTCTCCACCCTACCGTAATGGCGTCATGGAGCCTCGTGGGCTCTAGCCATACCCCTAAGCAAGGAAGTCTCTTAGCTCCAAGATGATCCATAGAGTCTTTTCAAATTTTTATTTTTATTTTTTTTATTTTTTATAAAGGAGTAAGAATAACATAGCACCAAATTTCATGTATCTAGGTTCTCTACCATTTGTTTCAGCCATGAATCATGCAAAATATCACTTTCTTACAACAACTAAACAAAAAGGGAAATGGGAGTAAAGGAAAACTTATCTTTTTTTTTCTTTAGGTGAAGGAATTGAACCCTTTCATCCTTCTTTTCTCTCCAAGCCATTTTGATCTCTATCACCTCAAAATGACTCCTTCTCTCCTCTCCTCCTTTCTATCAACTTCACTAAAGTTCTCCAAAAGGAGAAGTGGGTAGCACCCTCCTCTTCCTTCCTCTCCAAGATATATAGGATTTTCAACTTGAAACCTTTTTGGATGGGGAATTGTGGAGTGTACCTACCTCCATCAATTAGAGTCTTTTCCATATTAAAGAGGAAACATGCACTTGGACAACCCCTCCATCTTTCCATCCCATCCTTTCTTCAAAACTCGTTACTTTCCATTATGAGGACTTTTCAGGGGTCAAATCATGTCCTTGGGGCACTATTATATGTCCACTTGACCCCTACCACTATGGTATAGACCCTAGGGGGTTTCTTTTTGCATCCCAACCAAGGAAATTGGCCAACAACCCTCTTTAAAGGCCCATTTAAGGACCCATCCGAAATTCAAACTTGGATGAGGGTTCCTAACCCCTAACCCCACTTACACCCACATGAAACATTATCAAATACCCTCTCAACTCCAAAATAAATTATCCCTTTAATATCAACCCTCACCACTTCATCATGTTAACTTTATTTATTTCTAAGCTCTAAAAGGAGGTCAAATTTATACCCTCAAGAAGAGTCTTTTAATTTTCTCTAAATGGTTCACCCTTCCCATGCTAACACCGTTACCTTCCTGCATAATACGAACACAATCATAAGTAACAATTTGATATCACATAAATTTGTTAACTAAATATTTTATACTTTAGCTATATAATAATCCATTTAAAATTTCAATTCGCTTTTCACAATATATGAGTGCATTCCACCTTCATGGTAGTGACGATAAACAAAATGTCAAAATTAAATGCTAGAATATCACCAAAAGATCACCTTATTTATCATCCATAATATATCTAATCATCGATTCAAGAAAGGCATATAACAAATTAGGATTGTATTAAGTACCTACGAGGCGGGGTCTTACAAAACCACACAAAATAAAATATTTTGAAACACAAAGCAGTATGCAAACATACCTTAAATGACCTAGAAACGACCATGAAAAACAAAACATAAAACTCTAGAACTGAATATGTGCACTTGGAAATGTGTTGTAAATTGGAATGGAGACTAGAAATGTTGTTGATTTTGAAATCTTGATCTACTAGGACACTTACGCCATTTTGGACGACTTAGTCCTAGATCTGGAAAACTACACGTGAGCCCCGGTTTCTGCGCAACCGGCATCCAAATCTACGTAAAACTCGAAAACATAGGGGACTGGGAGTCACCATCGATGTGACCTTTAGTAGTCCACTTTGGTTTTTCTCAAAATTCTTGAAAGTGGAAACGGAATCTATAGACACGAGAATATACCATTGGACATTCATGCACTTGATCCCTAATTTACTAACATCGCTTTCTCTTATCCCGAATCGCCTCGGTCTAACCATTTAATCAAATCTCCTTATTTGATTAAATTCATCAATATTCCTACCTTAATTAAATAAACCAGCTATTTAATTAAGTCTTCCTCTTTTGTTAATTAAATCAACCCATCTCATCTAATTATCCCTATTTAATTAAATAATCAGTTATTTGATTAAATCTCTAAAGTCTATCCATTAAATTAAATAAATTAAAACCTTATTTGATTTATTCTAACACCATCTCTTTTAATTAAATAAATCAAAATCCTTATTTAATTATTCTCTTATCATATTCCTCTCTTATTTGATTTAAATAAATCCATAAATTTGAGTCAAATAGGTCACATCATCTAATCTCTCATTAAATTAATTAACCATTGATTAATTTAATCTCTTTTCATGTCTCATCCTCTATATTTTGCAAGTTGCACATAAAAATAGATTTAATTCATTTATTAAATCTCTATTCTTTCCTCTACAAGGTATCTTTTTGAATATTCTCTCTGTTTGAATTAAAATTCCTGTAAGCAGATATAAAATATCCAACAAGGGAAATAACTCCATCTCACATGTCCTTTGCCTTGAGCCAAGTGGTACTTATTAATTTTCCCTTCCTCTTGCAGTAAGTCATTTCTAACAAATTTTGAAATTCAAAAGGCATTTATTACAATAATCCCCAAACTTGCACATCCTCCATCCACTCATAGATTGACAAGTGGCATCATGCCATTGGATGCATCGTTAGTCCCATTACTGTTTCCGAATTCTTGGACATTCATCCATCTTAAGTATTCTATAAATAAAGAGCCTTATCCTCATTTTAGGGATCCAAAAATTATGCAAGTTACTTCATGCTCAAATATCTAATACCCATCCATCACGATTATTGGGACTTCATTCTTCATCAACAAAGTGGACTGAATCATCATCAAATATCTACTGCTTCCTTATCATAGGGATTGGGAAAGGCCAATTTTCACATCAAATTGCACCAATTCTCGTAAACGGGACTACCATATATGCTTGCTATTCTAATTTAGGATTGAATCTATATTTTCTTGCTCTCATTGTGTTCTTCATTGTTTCTTCCTAATTGAGAGTTTGTAAATGGGATTTCATGTAACCTTTGCTCCTTACTTCTGTACCCCAACTTAATGTGTTTATTCATTGTGTTTTGCAGGTATTAGGATTGGGGTTCACACATTTGGCATTAGAAGGAGGGAAGCATCTCATTCTTTATCACTTTTCTCACAAAATTCTGCATTTTTGCTTATACACAAAAAAATTCCCACGCTGAGAGCTCAAGTCGCTGTTTTAGCACTGTTGAGTCTTCAGCGTCACCATATAGCACCACTGGAAACTCAAACTACGACGCTGGAGTCTTCCCGCCCAAAAATTTGAATTCCAAACTCCGTCGCTTGACCGATTTGACCCGCTGGACTTTTCAAAGAAATCAAACCGGTAACGCCGGCAAAAGGGTGATGCGCTTGAGCTCTTCCACCGGGCCCCGCATTACCGTATTTACACCGGACCGTAAGCAGCACCGGTAAGAGCAATTCATCAGAAATCAAACTCTAATGTGTAGGCCATAGGTTTTCGTAACGCTTTGGAAGGGAGTAAAAAAGTTGAAATTAAATTTTAGCACGCGCCTTTTGGATTACCAATCAATTTATCTTCTTTTGTTTTACAGTTTTATAATCTCTCAGATTTCTTTTGCAAGTATCCATTTTTTTTCTCTCTTGTAGGTTGGAATTAAAAAATGAAAGAAGGAGAAGCATGAGGAGGATATTTCGCAAGATCAAAGTGTTTTTAAACACTTTAGTGTTTGCTTAACACTTTTAAGAAATTGTTATCACTTCTTTATTAGGACACTAGTTTAAATATTAATGATAGTGTAAAGGGTAATTAGGGCTAGGGACACAATGTTCAATGTGAAAGTGTGATTAAATACACTTTGCATCAATAAAATGAGGTCCACATAGCCTATAAAGGCACAAAATCCAATGTGAATGTGTAAGACACATTACAACACTAGATTAGAATCAAGTTTAATTCACAAGCCTTCTAGATTAAAGTGAAGATGCAATTAAATACATTTTATAACATTGAAAAAGGGGAGAAATAGGTCCATTAGACTTAAATGCTTAATAAAAGTCTAGAAGAGTGTGAAAGTCATTTACAAAACTTTACAATACCTTTAAAAGACATCATTTAATGCCTTTTTATTCAGTTTGCAAAGGTCCCAGACCTAATGTGGATGTGTAAAACACCTCACAACACTAAATAAAGGTATCATTAATTCCAATCTATCATCAATTAATCCCAAATCAAGCAAGGAAAAAGGGATACCTTTTCAGTGTCCACATTTAGCCCTCACTTTAGTGAGAGGAGGAACTTGCTTCAAACTCACACTAAAGTAGACATTCAAGAAGGGTCCAATCATACCAATGCGGATGGTCTAGGATGGCAAAGATGAAGGAGGAGGTCAAGCCCCTAGGGTCGAAGATCCTAATTCAAACCGTCATAAGTGCAAAAGGAAACGCACAAGGGTGTATGGTATGCAACAAAACAAGATACATAATCATGCAATGGCAATAACTAGAAGGAAGAAAAGAGTGAAAATAAAAAGGTGGATCAAGCTTCGACCATTAGTCCAACATATTATGGATCAGATCTAGGTTGTTTGTCCAAAAATGTATACTCACTCTAAGGAGATGGAACTCTTGGCTGTCCATGGGTGAGAAGTCTTGAAAGGTGAGAAAGATACACTCATGGATGGTATGCACTCACACACATGAAAGTGGCTATGGGGAAATTTATGCCTTGGAATAGGCTTCTCACTTAGCCATATGAAAGTTATACCTCCTTATAACTTTAATAAGGTTCCACACAAAAATGGTCTTCGAGCTCTATGAGGTAAGCAAAACTTCGTATGCTTGACATTCATAAACATTGTAAATGCAAAATAGTGCAAGGAATTTTCAAAGGAATTTTGCTTAGTTCATGCAAGGTCTCATCTTAGGGAACATTGTGCTTAACATTTCCAAGAGAGGATGTGTCAAATAAGTATCATGCTCTTGGAGTGAATCAAGCCCAATGAAACCACCAAGAAAAAGGATGCATCAGAAGAAGAAAGAAATCAAGTAGTGAAACATGAGTGTCGATGTATTCCCCCACTTTAAAGTTGTTGCTTTAAACACCATTAATGTGAGCAATTGCTTTATAGTAGAAGAGGACACAAGAGATTATTCAAAAATCCCTATGCCAAGTAATATGTTTCCAATAAGCTACGTCATGGAAAAGGTAGTATGTCACATGCAGGCCAACTTGAGGCATGCCATCCACATCCCAAGCTTTCTCTTATAGGTTCATGAAAGGACAAGTGACATACGAGGATAAGGATAATTAACCCCTTTCCCCCAATTAGTGCAGGAAAAGGATGAGGTGAAATGATTAATGAAATGCATGCTAGAGTGAAAATCAATATCAATTAGAGGAATGAGCTGCCCCCACATAAGGAAGAGCACCAAATTCCTTAAGATGTTGGATTTTACTACTCAAAGCCTTACATTCATTAGTAGCATGACCATAAACTCTATGATATGCATATAATAAAGTCTTGTAATAAAATTTCTTTTGGGTTCTTGGAGGAAGGGTTATCAAGTGATCTTGGAGAAGTCTCAACAAGATACCCTCTTGATCACTGGTAGAAAGTGTTCCTGTATTTTGTGACAAAGATATCTCTTGCTTAGTACAGGATGTCATACGTACACAAGATTTTGTAGATTGCAAGATTTTGTTCTCTCCTTTACAGGAGGGTGTAAAATCTAATGAACTCAAATCATTAGCATTTCGTGAGATGACATTGACATTAAGAGAATATTTGTTTGTTTTCAAAGGATAACCATCAAGACCACTAGTGTCCATTAGTTTAGGATGCACGACTATTAAAGTTGTCTTAGAAGGATGTTTTGTAATAGTGTTGATGTTGAGTGAAGGCTTTTTTATTTCTATAAAATGACAACAACCAAGACCATGAGTTTTTTCTTGCATGTTAGGATCAATGGGGACACATATACCTTGTTCTCTAGCACCACATCCTTTTCCACTATAGCCAAGTTGTTTCATAAGTTCATAACCTTTGCCATAAAGCTTTTTCATTGCTTTTGGATCAGGTGGTTGTTTGTTGTTGTGTTTGTCAAAGGTTGTTGTGTAATTTTTTATGTTTTGTTCTAAAGTGGTTGAGGTGGATGCTTTTGGAGGGTTGTCTGAATTTTGTGTTGACATAACTGCATTTTCATTTCCCTTAGTTGAATCTTTGTTTATGATCTTGTACTCACCCATGAATGTATGTTTGAAATCTAAGGAACCCCAATCATCTTCTAATAGATTTGTGACTTGTTCAATATGTTTTTGTTTGTCTTTTTTTTGGATGGGTTCCACTTGCGTAGTTGGTGTTGATGTGTTTAAATGATTCACTTTGTTTTTCTCAATGTTCAAACAACAATTTGGATCAGGGTCAACTTCAATTATGTGCACTTTGTTGTTGTAAATGTATTTCATTTTATAATGAAGAGTAGAAGGCACACCATTCATTGCATGAATCCATGGTCTGCCTAAAATGAGATTATAGGAAAGATAGTTAGGTATAACATGGATGGTGTATCCAATGTAACCTTCCCAACTGTAATAGGAAAAGTGATCACACCAATCAGTTGTTTTCTTACATTGCCAAAGCCATGGATAGACAAGGAATCAGGTTAAATTTCTAATTTATTTACAAGTAGCCTATCCAAAATATTTACACTACACACATTAAGGAATGAGCCATTGTCAACAAGGGTTTGACTTATCCCTATTCTTTTGTATTGAGATATTATTATGAAAGCAACATTTTGTTTTTGCACTTCCAAAGCGGGGAGTTCACTTTTGTGGAAAACAGTGTCAACATTCAATCGTTGAATTAGGGCGGCTATGTCATTCAGTTGCACATTAGAAGGGATAGGAACTTGTTGTAAGGCCATTTGAAGCATAGTGTGATAGTTAGGTGAATTCTAAATTAAATCCCATAGGGATATATTTGCAGGAGTATTCTTAAGTTGTTCAACAAGATCATACTCCTTAGTATGCGAAGTTAATCGAGGAGCACTAGGCAAGATGGAATTAGGAAATGGTAATGGTGTTGGGGTGGGTTGTTGTGGTTGAAAATTATTTCTAGTGTTATATGTATGAGCAACGGTATTATGACTCGATTGCTATGACACATTATTCATAGGTGGGTAGAGGATGAATTCAGGTTTGTTTGAGTTTCAAGTTTGTGTGATGGTGGATAAAGAATTAGAGGATTATTAGGATGTCCTATGGGGTATGGAGGAGGTCCATTAATCAAGGGGGATCTAATAGACACTTGTGCATTCATAACCTTGAAGGTCTTGGTTTGATGTATCTCTAACAAAGGGAAATCTAGAATCACATGTTTATCGTTATCTAAGGAAGACACATTACTATTGTTTCCATTTTTTAGCATCATGATATTCTCCCTAGGAGGATAGTTTTGAGGAGAACTATGAATCAAATGTTCTTGACATTCATGGATTGGTTCTTCTAAAATGACTTCATCGCAAGGAGGGAAATGATCAATGTTTGAATTGGCTTGCCCAATAAGGATTTCCTTAGGTGAAAGGGGACAACTAATATTCTCATGACTCTCATTGGTTGTGTTTTCTAACATTAAAGAATCTTCCTTACAACTAAGGGAGATACTAGGAGAAGAACAAGTATGATTATCATGATCATGTATGA
>VDFB02029502.1:0-16281 GCA_007258455.2 Sequoia sempervirens | reverse complement strand
ACGGAAGATACATACCAAAAACCCCCCCAAAAGATATTCCAACCACAAGCAGGGAGGAGGAATTCTCAACTGAAGAACTTATCGAGGAATCAATCGAGCAGGATCAACCAGAGACCTTCTAGTATACCCTAGAAATTCACCCATCAAAATAAACATTTGTAGAGGAAAGTATCCCTTTGCGTACCCCAAAACCTCAACAATTAGAACAAACTTTTTAAGAGGAATGTATTCCTTTCAACGTCATGGTTGACCGAAGAAATGGCGCTAACCTAGCCAGGGGAGCACAACATCTACTTATCCTATTGCTATCAATCAAGATGATGATACACCTATGAAAAACATTTCACCAGCCTTCTTACCAACTTTCAGAGGTTTATCCTCAGAAGATCCTAACTAGTTTCTATTCGAGTTTAAATTTTTGTGTCAGACATATGACTACAAGAATGATAACCAGAAATTGGAACTTTTTCCCTCCACCTCGAAGGACATTGCAATGTGTTGGTTCATGGGATTAGCTTCAAGGTCGATAACCTCTTGGGATGATATGGAGTCTGCCTTCCTAAAGAAATACCATAGTTACTGTAGAGTTAGCGATAGGAAGGTGTAACATCTAGAAAATGCACAAAGACATATTAGAGCAAACATGCAATACAATACTAAATATAAAATGCAAATTTAATGTTAAGCAACAAAGAACAAAGGAAAACATAAACAAACTGAAACAATCTCACCAATTTCAAACGTATTTCCATGATTCATCTCGATTGCCCTTCTCCATTTTGCTTGTGTAGTATAATTGCCCTCAGATTTTCAAGAGTTCATGCAAGTATAGCCTAAGATAATGATTAGCAAAATACCGAAGATTCAAGATTGAGTGCTCTCAAAATTCATAAGATTTTGCGAGAGAGCTTGGAATGAAGAATGACAAATCAATTTATAGAAAATTGATTATTCAAACGATAGGCTAGGATTGAAAGATCAATGAACGGTTGAGATTGACTGATTAGACATGCATTCTGATAACTGTCAGTAGTGACATGAGTGATACAAACTAGAAATAGAATTAAAGATTAAATAAATGATTTAATCTTCAGTTCGGTACTCGAAAATAGAAGAAATATCTTTGCATGACAAAGATAAAGATTGATTAAAGCAATGCTTGTTCGAATGCACGCACAAGATTTAATTAATTAAATAAGAATATTTAATTAATATGCATGTACACGCAATTGAGTTAGCACTGGACGATTGAATGATTTGACGAAGAGATTACTCGAGAACGCCACTCAGACATTAAAGCAAGAGTTAACTGAGCGATTTGAATTAGATGTCGAGTCGAGTCAAAGTGAATACTTAGACAAGTCACACACCATTCAAATATAGAAGAATGCGTTAAAATAGAATTAATGAACAAATAACTCATTTAATCTAAGACTCTATATTTGAAAACAATTAAATAAATAATATTTATTTAATTAAGTGATGAAGGGATTTGAACAATTAAATAAATTAAGAATTTACCAATTATAGCTGAAGTATGATAAAGAGCAAAATTAAATAAGAATTTATTTAATCTTGACAAGGATAAGGATAATTAGTAAATATAATTAAATAAAAAACGCTTATTTAATTAACCTAGACAGAAGAAAAAGTGTGAATTAATTAAATAATTAAGATTACTAATCATGACCATGAAGAATAGAATTATATTGAATATTGAAGTTTGTGCTACCAAATTTCGGTGTCTATATTTGTTCCCTCTTGATAAATGTCATTTCGCATTGTAATGTAAAAGAAAATCCATAGTATGAAATATGCCCGTTAATGCCCAAATTAGAACAGTGAAGGTTGCATGCCCCCAGAGACAAAAGGTTCAAAGAACATGAGTGTGCTCTCAAAATCAATGAGAGAACTAGAAGATGAAAGAAAAAAGGATAGAGGAAAATAGATAAGGGTGGTAAAGATGTAGAAAAGAAGAAATGTTAGTGCGAAAAGAAAGATGAATAATAAAAGATATGGATGTTAGTATTAGCAATCTTTGATGTTTTGCTATATCACAAAAGGTGTTGCACTTTATCATCATTGGGTGGGACTAATACAAATGGAGAAAAACACCATGATATGACATAGATCAAGGTGTGCAAGGTCATCCACTTGCTAACAACAGACAGTCGCAGACAAGGATTTTCATTAACTCATACTAAGGGCATAAGTTGCCCCAGTCTTTTTGTCAGGACAAACCACAGACATCAAACAAAGTAAAAGATGGGTCATGAGATGTCATTGCTCCTCTAAATCCTTCATGGGACATCCTTGAGGAAACTATTAACATGACTCAAAATCCAAATTTAAAAGACAGTTGACACACAACAATCAAAGAAAAATAGAATTCTGATACGTCATTGCTTCTCTAAATCCTTCATGGGACATCCTTTGAGAAAAGCTAGTAACATATCCCTAGTCATCAATTCAAGATAAATGATAAGATAAATAAGTCAAAAAGTCAAAAAGCCGCAAAACATTTGCCAAAACTTGATAAGGTTTGTTTGATTCATTTTGATTGGATAAGGATTGATTGACAGCTCTATCGTGGAGATACACACCGGATAGGACTTTGAGTTTGGCTCTATGTTATGCGACTATCTCAGATAAGGTATTGACAAAGCCCGGCTCTTCAGAAAAAGACATGTATCAGAAGACGCTGGAGTCGTGATGTCGCCGATGGCAACCCGTAAGGCTATGTTTGATTGTTTGACAATGTCGAATAAGAAGGACTCATCCTGTATAAGACATAGATTGTTTTCTTGATATTAGTATTCAAGAAGGACTCAACCTAAATAAGATACAAGTTGATTGCGATGATGATGTCTATTTCCAGGAAGGACACATCCTGTAGTAGACATTAGTTGATCTATTTTGGTTGTTTTGTTTGGAAAGTTGTCTGATTTGACTTAGAGACATTGCTGACTTATTCACTAGATTGATGCATGACTTGAGACGATGTGTTGAAAATTGATTGTGTGTGATGACAAAACCCTAAAGGACTGACCTAGTGCGGCCTCAGGGGCTCATCGATTGATGGCCTTTCCTACGTTATACACGCAGAGACCTCGTAGTTCGACTTGACTTGACTAACAAGAATGACAAGAAACAGAAGACGTGTGTGAAAAATGAATGTGACGAACCCTAATGGACTAACCTAGTGCGGCCTCGGGGGCTCATCGACAGATGGCCTTGCCTATGTTATACATGCAGAGACCTTGTAGTTCGACACGACCAATGACCTTGTCATATAGACATATGGATGAAATCATGAATTTATACAGACAAACCTAAACGGACTGACCTAATGCCTCGGGGGCACATCGGCAAATGGCCTTGCCTACGTCTAGTCGTAGAGGCAACGTAGTTCGACAAACGACAAAGACTAACAAGTGCGACTGACTTTGACTCTGTTTTTGGATTTTTAAAATGTTTTGATTTTTTGTCTTTTTTTCTTTTTGAAGTTTTCTAATGTTTTTGTGTTTTCTCAGGTCATTTTACGATGTTCATGGATTTTCTATGGCTTTACGTCTTCAACACAACCAATGTAAGAACCAATATGACACATGTCAAGCGTTTGCCCCCAGTCGAGTATAAGACCAATTGATTATGAATAGGGTAAAATGGGGGATATTGAACTGCACTCGATGTCAATCGTTCCAAGTCATGGGAAAGATTACCACTTATTACGACTGGTATATACAAGTGATGGGTATGAAAGATAAAGGATATGTATAGGGATAGGTAGTACGTATAGGGATAAGAGATATGTATAGGGTAGTGGACTATGTACAGGGTAATGGACTATGTACAGGGAAATGATTCCTACAAGCAACCAAGCAAGCATGCACAAGAATCCAAGGACAACCATGATCTTGCCCCTAGTCAAGCTGAAAACCAATTGACAGGTGATGAGGATGGTGACGATATTGTTTGATGTGGGAAGGACACATCCCGAAACAACGTGAGGATGACGATAATGTGACTAAAGGATCAAGGTTTGCAGCCAGGCTAGAAACAAAGCCAATGAATGTTTTGAATAATGCATTAGGATACATAGAAATATTATATGGATTGGGCTTGTTGCATTTGGAATGAATTTTCAGGATTAGATGGTATGATGGAAGATCTTTAGACCATTGACAAGGGAAAAACCAAGGCATGCGATAGGTATTTCGTATAAGGATAACTCGTTTGGAAAAATGCTATGAAGGCTATGACATGATATTTCATGGATAATGTATAACCAAAGGATAGACATGTCAAGAGTTTTTCTAAAGCATGATTTATGTTTGTACCCATCCTTATCAAGATCAAAGTAGGTGGGAAAATGGATGTGAGTGGTAGGGCTAAGATGGATAGATGGAAATTTCATACGAAGGGTATGGGAGATGAGACAACTTGCCCCCAAGTGTGATAGTCCACATAGATAATTTCTTACACATGATGCTTGTTTGCCAGGTTTTCATCATGGTACTTAGCCAAAGCGCCATAAGAATGGTTTTCACTATTGGACGAAATTTTTCTCTTGGCTTTTGTTTTTCTTTTTGGTGTCACCAAGATGCCCCGGTTTGCTGATTTCATCAAAGTGAATTTCTTTCTTTCTTTTTTTTTTTTCTTTTTTTTTGAAAGGGCCTTGATGCTTTAAATGATTACTAATTGTGTTGAATCCATTGATGGTGTTGATGTAGAGACTGGTGCCATGATATGCCAATAATAACCTTGATGAAGTAGTTTCCTTGTTAGGATCATAGCACTTGCATACAATTGATTGATGTCATTGTGATCCTTGTTGACACTAGAGTTGGCCTTATCAAAATACGCACATCGTGATAGAGTGCCATGGGAGTCCTTACCATAAAGAGTTGCTGCCAAGATGCGATGGATTTGTGATATAGGATTTTTAGACTTTAGGCAAGATGTACAATTATGACGGATGCTGGGAGACACGTTTGGAAATTTAGATGTAGGAATGTTTATTTGCCAAACTTGGGGTGATGGATGATGGAGACTGGGTTTCATATTGGGATAATGTTTGGAACCATGAATTTTATATGCCTTGTATGATGACCATTTTGAAGAAATTTGGACATTTATTATTTGTGGAGTCTCTTTTCTTGTGGCTCCACATTTTGATTGACTTTTACTTTTGAATTATTTTCTTTTCTTGATCCATTTTTCTTTGGGATCCATTTTAACTTTATTTGTCCACTTGGATTTTTGATTGACTCAATGGCCTTTGATACTTGATTTTGAACTTTGAATTTGGAAGACTTTTGTTTTTGTTGGTTCCAAATGGAAGGTTTATTCATGTTGGAATGACAATTTATGGTATGGATGGAAGGAGTGTTGGCAACAACCTTATGATAAGAACTACTGATGGCCTCCATTTTGATGTTTGTATCAGATAAAGTTGCCCCCAATATCAAGGAGGTACCATTAACATCATTAGATTTGTTGACTGAAGAATAACCAAGACCTTGATGTCTAGGATTTGCTTGAAACTGTACTGGTTCTAGAATTACTTGTTCATGTATCCCTAGTCCTTTTCCTTGATATTGCATGCTTTCGATGGAATTCTGATTTTAGGTAGGAGTGTTATTTTTCATTTTGGGAGGCTCGGAATCCTTCCCCATTTGATGTTGTATTCGTCGTTTCTAATATCGGAGGTACCATTCTACTCATTGAATTTGTTGGTGAAGGATAGCAAGACCTTGATGTCTAAGGTTTTCTTGAAGCTGTCTTGGTTCTAGAATTCGCCTTAGGCCTCTACAGTCTTTCCCCTTGATGTGCATGCCATGGATACAGCTACTTTGATGGGGTATTTTTTGTTTTGGAAGCAAGATGCTAACCCATCATTGTGTTTGTGGAAACTATTACTTAGAATCTCCTCCTCTTCAAGAAAGCCTGATTTGATAAAAGTGGATGATCCTAGTTCATAGGATCTCTTATCTTCATTGACATGTTGGATATCTTTGGTGTGATTTTGTGACATCAGATTCAGAGGATTCTACTGGTGCTTCCAAATTAGATTTTTGAAACCATCTTTATGGTCATTGTGTCCAATGAACTTCGGCTATAGCTTGATCATTAGCAAATATGTCTAGAGTAGGAGACTCTAGTTCTAGAGGAATATCATCTATGTGTCCAAAGGAGGCAAGTGTCTCATTTTGGGAAATGGATGCATTTGGTACTTGGATAGGGTTGTCTTCAAATTTTTGATCATGAATGGCATAAAGGTCAAGGAGTGGATCATTTTGGACTTTTTGCTCAATAGTAGTGTCTTGATCAAAGATGGGTTGTCTTGAATGATATGATTGGGAATGAAATCTTGATCAAGGATAGGGGTACTTTGGATGCCATGATTATCTAGAAGGACTTCTTGGATGGACTTAAAGATAGGGTCATGGGCTAGACTACTTTGATCTTGACATGAAGGTGAAGCCACGAAGTCATGCTTTAGACTTTCCATTTGACATGTATCCTCAAGTTTAGTAGATGGGATGTGACTTTGGAGACCATAAATAGATGTATTGTCATGACTAAATGTAGAGTGAGATGGAGTGGCATGGAAGGGATTAGTGGATGAAGGACTAGGATAGGACATGGAGGATTGGAAGGGATTAGTGGATGAAAGACTATGATAGGACATGGAGGCTTGGAAGGGATTAGTGGAAGGTTGGTTTCCCTTGTCAAGGTTAGGATAAGGGTGATAAGTCAACATTTGTTGTGGATTCATGGCATGGATTATGCTAAGGGACTCTTGATAATGAGGGTAGATGGATGGAGGACTAGGACTTATGGATTGTTGGTAGGAATGATATGTGGGTAGTTGACCATGGGTTGACTTTGGTTGGCATTTGGATTGGATATATTGTATTTTGAAGTCTAGGGCTTGTTGGAATTGACCATTATGAAGTAACTGGTATTCAACTTGACTAGCACGCATATCAAGGTAAATTGTAGACATGGTGGTGAGGTTATGATGAAAGATGGAGTATGACTAAGGTATGTGATATGAGGCCTAAGGTATGACAATGCAAAGAGTGACTTAAGTCTAAGGTATGCAACCTAAGCTATGTTTTTTTGGATTTTCTTATGTAAAATAAGGGATGTCCTAGGATGACACTAATCTAGACTCTAAAGATGCCAAAGTCTAAGCAAGACCCTAGAGTGACCAATTCTATAAACCTAAGATGACGGGACCAACTACCTAAAGTCAAACCAAGGTGTCAATTTAGTTAAGTCAAGGAACCAATGTAGGACGAGGATCAAAGACAAGCTGAGTTTCCTAACTAGACTGATGAGCTAGGAAAACTCTGTGTAGGACAAAATATAAGATGATAGGAGTAGGTTCAATGATAATTTTTTTTGACACTATGACCTTTCTAGAGTGTAGATGGTAAATCAACCCTAAAGTTTGTAAGAGTGACCTTCCTAGAAGTCTAATGCAAGGTGATATGTACCCTATGATGAAGCTAAAACTCTAACTGAAGATAACTATGGTAAGGACTAAATGAACCTAAAGGATGCAAAATTGAGCAAATCGTTCCAGGTTTCTGTTTCAAAGACTGTTTATGTGCAGACACCTGAAACTGGTATAACCGTGTTGACTGGACAGTGACAGTGAATTTTGGTTTTCTGATAATCAGACAAATGAGTCATTTATTTTTAATAGTTGCGGTCTAATCTGACAGATGCGACTCAGAATTACTAGATGCGACTCCTACTAACAAATGCGACTCAGAATATAACACATGCAGTTTTTATAAAGCAGATGCGAGCCAAAATGATAGATGCGACTCATAATATAACACATGCAGTTTTTATAAAGCAGATGTGAGCCAATCTGACATATGCGACTCAAAAATGAACAGATGCGACTCTAAAAATTAGATGCATGTTTCTGGTGAACAGTTGCGACTCTCTATGAATTTTCAGTGACATAAAATTTAAACTGACTCTGTTTTCTGTGATCAAATTCTGACAATCAAAGACAATCGTAAGACAAAGTGTTTTTAGTTTCAATTTTGGACTCAAAGAACGTTTAAAGTGACAACAGACAAGCACATCCTAATAGGCCAAAGGCCTAGGGTTTTGCTGTACTTGGTATAGCCCACCTAATACTACCCCAGTTAGTGATAGACACCTTCGCCGAGCCCGGATGGCTTGAATTTGGTAGCATTGGCTCCCCCTCCACGGCTCATTAACATCTTTCGAGCACACCAATTCCGAATTCATTGGGTAATGACATCCCAAGAACCGCTATCTCTACTCAAGGGGATCAGTAGTGAGTAATCTTCGGGCATGATACTGTACCCTGCACTAATACCAAGCAACGGCCACAAATAGGTTGGTCTCTACAACAAAGGGTATTTAATTCAGGCATTCCATTCGTGGGGTGTGATCCATACGGCGCAAGTCCCCTTTCGAATCCATCTCGTCGGAACCACACTCGTGATTCTTGGGGTTTCCCCAAGAACCCACTTTTATATACCGGCTAGAAGTCCCTCAGGTTGAGGTGCTCTAGGTTTGAGTAGATCTTAAGGTGAGTACTTTTTTCCACGAGAATAGGCCAAGTTCTAGAGTTGGTAACCATTTCTCTTACACCCAGGATCACACGGATGCACAAGGGGAGAGGATACTTTGATGTACCAAGTTGTAAGGGTGACCAAACTTGTGCTTTCACACCAAACATAGTAGACACTTGTTAATTTTAATCCAAACGAAAGATTTTCTATGCTACCAAACAATCTGTTTTAAATTTAACTAGGGTCTTCAACAAACGTCCTGTAGAAAAACTCGTTAGTAATTTTTAATATTGTCTTCATCAATGGAGTCACCGCGAGGTTTATTGCTCCAAATGGCCTGCATGCGTCGGTCTCATTAACTGAAAAAAATTAATTGAGAATTTTGGAGTTCGGAAGCGAAAATAAAATTTTACTGATCAATTGTGGCCAGCCGTTTTTGATCAAATCGTGAACTTTCGCGCTTTTAAGTTAGGCTCGAGAAAGTTAGTTCTGGTTCATAAGCTTCAATTCCATTTGCTAAAATCAAATCGTCACTTTAAATCAAATCATTTCACCACAGCAAATGCGTCATTCAACCACAAATGTCACGTCTTTGGCTGCGTGAAAAATCATGTTTTTCTTGTAAATGCTTCCCTTAAACGAAAATATCACGGTATCTCTTGAATCTTATCTCTCCTTCCCCTTACGGATGCAACCATGCTATTTATTTGACCTCAAAAGACTCCAAAATGTGTGATTTTTAAGATTCTTCAAAATTACCTACACCTTTCAACACAAAAAACACCAAAAACTTCCAAACAAAGAATGTCAATTAAGAGGGTTAGTAGTTCACGTCGGGTTCACCAAATGTAGCCAAATAAAGCTTTACACAATGACAACAACAAAGATCGTATAAAGCACAAACATGCATGCCTACAATACTAAATCTAAAGTGAAAAGTTATTCATTAGTTAAGCAACAAAGAACATGGGAAAGTAAAAGCGTGAGTAAGTGAAACAATACCCAATTTCTAGCGTGTTTCCTTGATTCATACGATTACTTCCATTTTGCTTTATGTATTATAATTGCCCTCAGATTTTCAAGTTCATGCAAGTATAGCCTAATGATAAAGATTAGCAAAATATCGAAGATTCAAGATATGTGCTCTCCAAAATTACAAAATTTGCAAGAGAGATTGAGAGAGATTTCGAGAGAGAGATTGGAATGATGAATGATAGATCAATTTGTATAAAATTTGATTATTCGAACGACAGGTCAAGATTGAAAGATCAACGGACGGCTTGTCGATAGATTGATCATGCATTCTATGGCGGCGTTGATGACACAGGTGATTCAAATTAAATAAATTAAGATTCAAATAAATGGTTTAATCTTTAGTTTAGCGATGAACATAAGAAATCTTTGCATGACAAAGATGAGGAATTGGTCTCAAGAGCTCTGTTGAGGCATGCAGCACAACATTTGGTATTAAATAAGATAACAATTAATATGCATATATACAATGAGTTGAAGCTGGGCGATTTGAATGATCGTGAAGAGACTACTCGAGAGCATCACTGAGACATCGAATCAATAGTTAGCTGAGACTGATTAAAAATAGATGTAAGTGAGTAAAGTGAATACTTAGATAACTCACATAATTATCTAAATATAGAAGAATGTGTTAAAATAGAATTAATGATTAAATAATTCATTTTAATTTTCAAGATGTGATATATCGAAGAATAAATTAAAATAAATAAAATATTTATTTAATTAAATGATGAAAGGGATTTAAATGAATAATTAAATAAATAAAGAATTTATTTAATTATAGTTGAAATATGATAGAATAAATTAAATAAAATTTTTTAAATTTGACAAGAAGAATGAGTTAATGTCGGTAACATAATTAAATAAAAGACATTTAATTAATCAGATAGACTAAAGAAAATGTGAATTAATTAAATAATTAATATTATTTAATTAATAGAAGAATTAATAGAAGATGAATTAATTAAATAATTAAGATTATTTAATCAATAGAATAATTAATGTTAAGGTGAGTTAATTAAATAATCAAGATTATTTAATCAATAGAAGAATTAATGTTAGGGTGAATTAATTAAATAATTAAGATTATTTAATCAATAGAAGAATTAATGTTAGGGTGAATTAATTAAATAATTAAGATTATTTAATCATGACGATGAGGAATACGAAATATGAAGAATATGAAAGTCGTAGGCCTAAACCAAATTTCGGTGTCTACACATATTAAAAACAAATCTTGTTAAATATATTCTAAAACTTAAAAATAATTATATTCTATTTTGAAAAGATTATAAATTAATATATATTTTTATAATAATAAATTACATATATTAATATAAAAAAATGATAATTATTATAAAAATATCAAAGTTTCTAAATTCATATTAAAAAATATTGAAAAAGCTATATTATATTCTAAATTAATTTATCTTTTTATAATAAAAATTATAAAATAATATATATTATAAATTATAATACTATATTATATTTTGTTTATAATAATTTTTTACAGTTTAATAAAAATATAGCAAGTTAAACTATACGGTCTAATAAATTTTCTAACTGTAATATACGGTCTAAAATTGAAAAAATGGTCAAATAGACCATCAAATTCCAGCCTATTTCTAACTGTTCTCTTACAAATTGGTGTATCCAGTTGTTGTTACCTTAATTTAACATTTGTAGTTGCTTTCCATTATAAACTGTTGTTTCTCTTTTGAGATGGTTGTGAATAGGAATTTGTAACCTTGTAATTTTATCCAATATAAAAGACAGAGTGGGAGACATTTGGCCTACCACCCTAATATTAGGTTTGGCTTTCATTTTCCATCAAGATTTTGACTTGGCTTTGGAGATTTAGTCTGTATTTTTAATGTTGTCTGCTACTACCCACCGGCTGTTGACTTCAGTTATTTATTGAGATAATAGAAAATATTTTGGAAGAAATCTGTGTTGTTACGTCGGTACCAGAGAATGTAAGTTTAATGAGATCAGCTTTATAGTAGTTGATCAAAGTTACATCTAGAGCTGACTATTTTTATAGGTCAAAGGCTAAGAGAAGTTTAAAACTTGACTAAGTTTTACACATGTTTGAAGAAGTAATTGGTGATATACACTAACAAGGTTACGTAGGATTTGCATGCAATATATTAATAGATATAATGTATTATAATGTATAGACTCGGTAAAATATTTGTTGGAGTTTTTTTTGTTTTGTTTTGTTTGTCTGTTTGTTTGTTTTTTTTTTCTCTAATAAATAAAAGAAATTATTTTAATTAAATTTCAATTAGTTTTTTAATTTTTTGAGTTTATTTTTATAAAAAAATTAATATGTGTAATTTTTGATTTTTTAATTTATTTTTGTTATACTTCTATTTTATATAAAGTTTAAAATCAATTAAATATTTTAGTCAAACTAAAATCTATTTGTTGTCATTTTTTTTCTCACTACTTAATATCCCATGTTCTATGGGTGCTTCTTTCTTTCTTCTTTCTTTTCTTCTTTTTTTTTTCTTTTGGATTTCACTATCTGATGGAAATAAACTACACAGTGAAATCTAGAAAAAAAAAACAATGATTGAATATGGATTGTGGAAATCTAATGTCTCTAATCTCATGTTCTTTTAAAGCTCCATCCAATAAAGCTCGAGATGTTGAGAACCTCAAAGCTTAATTCTTTAAACATTATTTATAAGACATACTAGTCCATTTTGCTGAGTTGTTTGACTATATGGCGACTAATGAATTTCCACCTTCTTGAACTTCTCATATCATCAAGCTTACCGAAAAATATAGGGACAAGAATGAACCAAGTAACTATTACACCATTGTGGTTGGCCGTGCACATTGATTAAGATATTTGCCGCAACTTCATAAATTTATGTCTAGATGGATAGTGACTCAAAAGATGAGGTGAAAGGACAAGCAAGATTTAGAAGAAACCATCATTACACAAATCATAGATTCACTTTGAATAATCATTAAGGAGGCTAATGGAATTAAGTATAGTGTATATTGTTGTATTGTGGAATTTTACAAGGCGTTTGACATAACTCCATGACACTTTCTCATAGATAAGCTTAAGCCTTCAGATTTTCTATATATTTGAAGGTTTCATTAGTATTAATACTCTAAGAATTTATTATTATTAGCTAGAAAAATAGAGGATGTTTCTAGAGTACCATAAGTGTTAAATAGTTTGTCAGTCTCCTACAATTTTTTTTTCTCTACAACAATGTAATTGAGGAAACCACATCAAATACACTTAGATGGCATAATTATTTTGTATTTAATATTTTGAAGTCTCTATTCCAAATCAAGAAGTCACGCGAGGGTGACCATTGGAAATGCAATTGATGAGAGGAGTGTTATTCAAATTATTGGGAGTAATGTTGAGCCCTTAAAGTCTTGGGGATCAACCTAGATTTTATTTCTATGGTAGATGTGGCTAGACTAGTGAATGGGGGATTTTAAAAATTATTTTTGTTTGGGGATCATGTTTTATGTTGGGCATAGTTCGTATGGGTATCCTTTCCCTTTACAATGAAAGAACATTTAGTTTTTGATGTAGTGTTGTGGTTCAAATGACTTTGTTAGTAGATATTGTCATGATCTAAGAGTTTGAGGTACACTATGTTGTTAAGGATGAATAGGTCATAATCAGGTGTCAATTTATCTCCTAAGTCAATGACTTTCTTAAGGATTTCATCTTTCTTTATTTGATTAAATATCTTTGTGATGTCATGTATTTTTTCAAAGCTAAGGAGGTTGTTGGGATCAATAATTTATCAATTTGATTAGGAATACCCATATAATTATCACTATTTACATGGTGGGGTTGGGATGCTTCTCCTATGAAATGGAATTATTCTATGAGGGATTAACTATAGAAGGGAATTTATTTTAGAATTTTAAGTCTAACAATTTTCCTTCTAATGGAATCCATTAGTATTGGTTTAAGGATTTTGTGTGGAAAAGGATGGGAATTGATGGTTGATAATTTGGATTCAGATCAAATGAATGGGAAAGGTGGGGGGGGGGGGAAATTAGACTTAAAAGTATAAATGGATGGTTGTATTAGATTATTAAGTTGGGAAGAGGTGTTATATCCCAAATAGGTGATATCCCTAGACCTTTAGATGATTTGGATAGATTAATTGGTTTGGGTATCAACCTAGAAATAAAAAATTGCATTCTAATTATGAAGGAGTTGATTTTGAAGTGGAGAACATGTGCTAAAAGTGGACAACTTGAAGTGGGTTTTGACTTATGGTTTGAGCCTATATTTTTAGAAAACCATTAATGGTCTCTTGGGTTTCCTTGAACTATATTTTGATGTCTTGAGATGGATATTATATGGCATGTTTTAGGTAGGTTTGTGCTACCAAATTTTCTCTAGGTTTCAAGTGGAGATATTTTTGAAACACATACTCTATTATTATATTGTAACTATTGGTTGTTGAATAATATATTTGGTGTGTGCATTAGAGGTTGGAGTTTTTTGTTGTAGGGTCTTTTCAAGGTATATTATGTGGCATATGACAAATCGTTGTCAGCAATTCACTAAGGGAAAATTCACTGCCATGACAATTTACTGCGCAAAAAATTAATTGCATGAATTTTTGGTGATTAATTTTCTATGATGGTGAATTGCTTGTGGCGGTGAATTTTCCCGTGGTGAATTGTTGGCGGTGAATTTTCTGTCGGTGAATTGCTAGCGGTGAATTTTCCTAGAGTCATATTATGTGTATGATGTATTTTTTTTCTTTTTTCTTTCCCCATTTTTATTCTTTATGCAGTATTGTTACTTTGTTGAAATTTACTAGATTTGGTATACTTGCATTGCTTCTTAATTAATTAGCTAGAAAATATTGTACTTTCTTTGGAAAAGTTAAGTGAGATTTGAACAATGGAGGGAATGAGAAAGAAACAAGTATAGGATGAAGTTATAAATTAGATCAAATATCTTTATAATTTTCTATTAATTTGTATTTTATATCTATCTTATTTTTAATTACAAAATAAAAATTCTTGAATTAAGAACAAATACAGTCCAATCCCAATCCCCCTATAGAAAAATCATATATATAATTGACTTGTAAGTAAAAATATGTTAAAAACAATCACTACCTTTTATTTTATTTTATGTTATATTTTAATACACTTTGTTTTATAATTTATTATATTATTTTTTATTATTTTCGAAACACTATATGCAACATATAGTTATTATAGATTAAACATATCTATTAGTTATGATTTTATTGTTTAAATATTCCTAATATTTCTCATAGAATATTTATTTCAAAATATATAAAGGCTCATTACGTAGTCAAATATGTATTTTATCTTTTGTATTTCTCATATTAAAAAATATATGTTTCAAACTTAGCGAGAGTCTAGACATTCGGTCTACCATCCTAATATTAGACTTTACTTTTTATTGACATTAACGATGATCATGTTTAACGCTCTATTTTTAATGTTTAACGCTCTTAACCACCAATTGTTGACTTTACTTTTTTATTGACATTAACGATTATCAAGTAAGAAATTTATGCTCCTACGTAGGTAGAGGGAATGTAAGTTAAATCAAATATACATTATATTTAAATAATTTGAGTTTAATTTATTATTATTATTATTATTATTTTTTGAAGAGTATTTGTTTTTTTTTAAATATTATGTATAATATCTGTTTTTGTTATTTGGATAGAAAATATTTTTAGTTTATATAATGTTTCAAACTAATTAAATAGTTGAGTCAATTTAAAATCTATTTATTATCATTTTTTTTACTGTTTAATTTTGTAGGTTATCTTTAAGTTCCAATTCAATAAGACTCAAGATGTTGGGAAACTTAATTCTTTAAACATTATCTAGAAGACATAGTAGTCCATGTCATTGATTTGTTCGAGCTTCTTAGACCTTTCATATTGTTCATCCTATCCACAAATACAAAGACTTGAATGAACTAAGTAACTATTGCACCATTATGGCTAACCACACCTTGTCTAAGATCTTTTCCACAACTTTAGGTACTCATATATAGATTAGAAAATATAAAAACTTGATGATATGGAGCATTCAGTAGTGCAATAAAGTTAAACACATGAACACCATACAATCAAATGGTGGAACCAAGGCAATAGGAAGAATGTTAAAACATTATGGTAGAAACATAGGTCCCATCAACACTAGGAAAAAATGTAATTCTATTTGGATAGACATAAAAAAAATTAGCTAATCCACAATAATGATGAACTTGATGAGTAGTGATTTGAGCACAAGCTTCAAACATTGGCTCAAAAATATTACATCTCATTTGGAATTCATTCCATTGGGTGCTCGAATAATGCCAAGATGTATTGCATATAAATAAATCTCTAACAATTCTTTTCAATCATATAACTCCATAAATACATAAGCACCAACCTCAATAGTTCAATTACACTTTGCATAAATCAACATAATACCATGGCCACATAATGCAAATTACACCATCCATGCCATACATCAAATATACATTATATTTAAATAATTTGAGTTTAATTTATTATTATTATTATTATTATTTTGAAGAGTATTTGTTTTATTTTAAATATTATGTATAATATCTGTTTTTGTTATTTGGTTAGAAAATATTTTTAGTTTATATAATGTTTCAAACTAATTA
>VDFB02029500.1:19104-40396 GCA_007258455.2 Sequoia sempervirens | reverse complement strand
ATGTAAAATAACAGGGCAGAACATTGGAAATTGCAGAAAAATTCATGTCTTCCTTCATAAATTCTTGTTCAAAACTACATTCCAATCCCCCATTCGACTTAGAGGCCCATTTTTATGTTTGTACAATAAATTTATGCTCCAACTAACCTACAACTACCATTTAACAACTTTTAATAAACTTTTAAAAAGTTGTCATTTAACAAGAAAAGTTGTCAAATGTTGTCATAACAACTTTTGACAATGTTTTCATTTTTCAACTAAATGACACCAAACCTTCATCAATGACTCCAAATGACTTCAAACATATATAAAATGGATCATTCAACCTTATTACACTATTAAAACACCTAATTTAATGAATTTATACAATATGGCCTCATGGAGGCTTGAATGCAACAAGATGCTCCTGCACCATTCTCCCCTTGAAGAAAAAACTCAAGTCTCTTGAGGGAGCAAAGAGTAAAGGACTTGCAAATAGAAATGAATCTTCACTATCACCAGCAATCAAAAAAATTTGTATCTTCATCTTAACCCATGGTTTTTTCTTCCTTGAAATTACAAACACAACAAGAAGAAGGTATCTTCTTTCCATCTTCCCATCATGTACATGTTCAAACTCATCCACAATCCCTGCACCATGATTTTCCTTCAACCATAATGTCTCTATTTCTGCTATCTCAAGATAACAACAAAATTATACATGGAGAAAACTGAAAATTCCATTAGTCTCATCATGAAACAATGAAGTAAATATCTCATTCTCATACCTTGGTGGCTCAATTTGTAACTACAATTCTATTTCACCTTTGTCCTCTTCTTCTTCAGGTGTAGGCACCAACTCTTCATCATCTTCTTCTACCTTTACCATTGAATCTTCTACTAAATTTGTTGTCTTCATGTCCCAAAGTTCCATTTATTGTGCATATACCTCAGCAACATCATCTATAACTTCACTCTCATCATCAGAGTACCATATATAACCTACATCATATCCTTGAAAATCTGCATATACCTCATTAGCAAACAAATTTGCAACATTGTCATTATCAACCTTATTATCAACAACATCTTGAGGATCAGTACCAACCTTATCAACAACCTCAACAACCCTCTCTACTTGTTCATCAAAAATTTCATCAACTACTTGATTACCAACAACCATATCATTCATCTCAACATCAACATGTTCTTCAACAATCAAAGAAGTTTTTTCATCTTCAAACATAATTGGAATATCATGCATCTCAACCTATAACTTACTTTTCTCAACAAACATTACCTTTGCCTCATTTGCTGCCATCCTTTCTTGTATTTTTCTTCTTTTAATAATCTTTTGTATGGACCATTCAAATTTCTTTTTCATGGTCAAGTGCCAACTTGTGACTCTTTTGAGCAATTGATCTATCCTTTGCTTTAATTCTTCAATCTCCTTTTGCCTCATCTCTTCCTCTTTTCTCTTCCTTTCTTTTATTTCCTCATGTTTCTTCTTTTTCCTCTCATCCTATACCAGCAAATGTCTTCCCAATATTCTCACCAAATCCATCTTCACAAGCAAGTCTCTCCTTGCTTCTATTCAACTTTTCTTTGTCTTTCCTTGGCAACAATCAGGTTCTTCTTAACCTGCACACAACCACAACACAAAACCACAAACCAACACTAACCCAAACCTTTTGCTAGGATCTGATACCAATTTTTTGCAAAGAAAGAGGGTTCATACCATCAAATTTCTATATTCTTGGCAATAATCAAGTACACAATTGAAATTCTTCATACTTGAGGCAATCTCAATCCTTTAACCTTGAGCAACATGGGCCCAACTTACACAAATGGACTCCAATATATATCAGACTTGGTAAATGATTTAAACATGCTTAGATTCATCCCAAAAACTAATTACAACCATCCAAAGATCAGACAACAATTATTTAAGTCCAACCATAAACAAACTATGCATAGCTTTGTTCAAATATCAAGAAAACCATGTTTCTTTGACCACTCTCCACCAAAATGAAACACACAATCTACCATAACCCATGAAAATGAATAAATAAACCTTTCTCTTTTAAAGGGTCTTATAACATGTAAAAACAGAAATTTTCACCAATTTTTATCACTTTTTGATGGTGGAATAAAAAAATATGATTTTTTCTTATTTGTTGGTAACCCTAGATCCTGAATTGAGTAGTCTTCACCAAAAATGTCATAAATAACTCGAAACCCATAAAAATGAATCAAACCAGGTGAAAGTAAAACTAAATTCCACATATCTAAAATTTCCAATAGGTATGAGGTCTTTGTTGATTTTTACAATCCATTACCATTCTCTACAACAGCCATGTAAAGAATATGGCTGAGGAACATTGAAGAGTGCAGAAAATTCATCTTCATTCCTGGAGATTCTTGTTCAATCTACATTCCAACCCCCATTCGACTTGGAGGCCCATTTTATGCTTGTACAATGGAAAACATGCTCCAACCAACCCACAACTACCATTTTAACAACTTTTAACAAAATTTTAAAAGTTGTGGGTTAATAAGAAGAGTTGTTATGACATCATTTGACAAGTTTGACAATGTTTCATTTCAACTAAATGACACCCAAACCTTCATCAATGACTCCAAATGACTTCAAAAATATATAAAATGGTTCATTCAACCGTATTAAAACATTAAAACACCTAATTTAATGAATTTATACAATATGGCCTCATGGAGGCTTGAATGCAACAAGGTGCTCCTGATGTTAATTGTGTTAGCAGAATACTGATTCACCCCCCTCTCAGTATTAAGTGTATTCAACAATTGGTATCAGAGCTTGGTTCCTCTGAAGAAGTCTTACAACTTGAGGAAGGTCCCAAAATTTGAATACATCCAGCTAACAAAAGCTATCCTGTTCCTCTGGAAGAAAACTATAGATCTGAGGAACTTCATGTTGCTCTTGAAGAATTGGACAAAAGCGAAGATGAGAAGGAAACTCTAAAAGGAAAATTAAAGGAAGAAAATGAATGCATCAAAAAATTAAGAGATCAAATCAAAAATTTTAAAGAAAGACAGAGAAGTTAGTGATCAGTTGAAAAAGGCTAATGAAGACATTACTAGACTAAAGGTGCAAGTGGAAGAAAAGAAACGAATTGAGGAATGTCAAAAAGCTAAGATTCAAAATAAAATTGATGAATGTACAAAGGTTGAACAGGAAGTAGTAACCCTAAGATCTGATTTGGAAAAAGTGAAAGCTCATGAAGAAAAATTCAAAATAAGCTCTACAAGGCTTGATGAGTTGATTGCATTTCAAAAACCTTATAAGGATAGAAGTGGTCTAGGACTTGAAGAGGGACAAAGCTCATAGGAAAAATTGATTTCCAACAAAGTGGACAATCAGAGAAAGTCTCAAGCAAATATTCACCAAATCAAGAACCAAAGGAGCAATACCAAAAGGATTCCTATTCGACAACCTAATGCTCAAACGTACCCATATTTTAATCATTTTTGTTTTTCATGCAATAACTTTGGTCATAAAGCAATAGAATGTAGAAGTAGAATGAACCATGATAGAATGAGTCAAAATGTTTGATTCTTTGTTGGACAATGCTTTACCTGCAATAAGTTTGGACATAGAGCTACTAAGTGTAGAAGCCAGATAATGGTGAACAGATTTAATGCTAGTAGAAGGATTTAGTCTTTTCAAGGCTACTGTTACACATGCAATATCTTTGAACATAAGGATAATTAGTGCAAATCAAGGATGATTGCAAATTAACTTGGTCAAAGATATGTTTTGTGCTACACTTGCAACAAACTAGGAGATATCTCAAAGTTTTATAGGAGAAAAATTGAGAAGAAACCTAATTCGGAACAAAAGAACAAGTCTATGAAAAAAGTAGATCCTACCGAAGTAAGAAAATAAATGGAAAATATTTGGAGGAAAAGGCAAGATCCTGAGAAAAAGGATGAGTCAAATACATATGTATCTACATCTAATTCAGATACCTCTTCCAAAAATTGAACCCAATAGTGGTTTGAAGGGGAAAATTTATAGAGAAATCTAAAAAGCTCCCGATATATGAGGTGTCAAGCAGTGACACAAGGATATGTGATGTGAGTTATCATTCTGAAGGTATTGGAGAAATCTTCAGCAGAAAATAGGTTGATCTAGAGAATTACATAATCTTTTTTGGTTTATAGTGTGTTTCATAAAGTGTTTATTAGCTTTAAAGGTTGAAAGGAAATAAATGCAAATTAGGGAAAATTTCATAAGTAATAAATCAAGAAACTAAGTCAAAGAAAAGCACATTTGTGGAATTGGGAAGAAGTAGTGCAAGCTTAAGTGAGTTGAAGGTGATTTAGAGAAGTGTACATCAAAACCCTAGTTCTCGACAAGCAAAAAAAGGTATTCTCCATTATCTGAATTTGATGGATTCTAAGTTGAAGAAACATTCTATTAAGCATATTCAAGTTATTCGGGGAGAATGGCCACTCCTACTATTGTGGAAATCTCTAAGAGACCCCACCCCAGATTTAGAAGATATTCATGGAAAGTGTATGAAGTAGATCCCGTGGGTGCATTCTCACACATTATGAGAAATGTGTTACCCATTGAGGACATAAGAACATATATTCATGGGAAGCTAGAATAATTCAATCATCAAGAGCTTAAGGATTTGTGGGACAATGAATTGATAGGAGATGATCTATTGCTTAAGCCAAAATATGAAAACCTAGTTCGGATGAAGCTAAACGTTTGGAATTGGTTTCCAAATTTTTCTAATGAGAGTGAGGTGAAGTTTGTTATAATAGCCATCAATAGGGTTCATAGTAATTTTTTGTGGACAAATGTACCAAGGGTTATCAACAAGGAGCAATTTGAGTCGTAACTCATCTTTGTGATACCGGACCCATTCCAGTTCTAAAGGTGGTGAAAAAGGATGCAGTCACAAGGCTGACTGGTACTAAATTTGACATAAGACATTTAACTACAAAGTCTATTGCAAACCCTGCCATCAAGTATGCTTCCATCATGATTGGGAAAAAAAAAATTCACCAACTAGGTAAATTCTATATCTACTATGACAATTCACACTGCATATGAAATGGTGGTGAATGAAAAAGATTTTGATTTATGTGAGGTTCTTAGGTTGCAACTTATGGAGAACCGGAGTATGACTAAGACAAAGAAGCATCTCTTTAAATTTTGCATGCTGGTTGTTTGTTTGCTATTTTATTTCCTGAGGGAGTTACCAGGAAGGAAAGGCATAGTATTGGAGAACAATAGGCTAGTTGCACATCAATTTTTTGATCATTTATGTAGTCTAGGAGATTTTACGACACATCACAATGCTCTTACTACTTTCTTTGAAATATTTCAATATGAGATGGATGAAAGAGACCGGATTCCAAGGAGTCTAGTGAAGAAATATGAGGAGATACCATTTCTTGTAACTATAAATGAATGGATCATAGAGGTTGTTGAACCCCAAATTCAATGGATTGAACCACTCGGATATGAGATTGATGAACAATTGGTGAAGAGGTACATTGAAATTCTGTTGAGCAGTCCTAAGGACCCCTCTCTACCTAGGCATGGAACATATGAGGAGAAATATAATGAAATACATTTAGAGGCTACTATAAATTTGTCTCTATTTTCTTTCTCCCTTTTATCCTCATCATCCTTGTCATAACTTTCCTTTTTTTCCTTACTCCCTTCACTTTCATCTTTGTTTTTCTCATCCCTATTTCTGGTAGATTCATGATGTTCTTCTTGTTATCACCGAAATGATCTTTATGTTGATCATCAGACATTTTTTTGGTTATCTCTTCTATGTCAATTAGAGGGAAAAGAGTCTCTAAATGACCATGCATTTCACCAACAATCTCCAAGACTGGATTATCCATCACTTTTGTAGCATCAATATGTATTTATGCTTGAGTTGTGTGGGATGAAGAGTTGGTTCTTGTTCCATAACTCATTTCTAGTTGTCTAATTACATTATGGGTTTCTTGTCTCACCTTTTCCATATTCTCTTGCTCTTTATTCATTAGCATATTAACACTATGTTTGACTCTATACATAGTAGAGCATTCTTTTAATAGATTGGCAGTTTCTACTTCAGAAAGAGATGAACCACAAGAATTTATAGCATCACTTCTCTTCTTATCTTCAACACTCACAACCTCTTGCCTTCTACGTACTAATGCTTCCCAGATATTTTTAGTTACTTTGGACTATATGGTCTCCATGCTTACATTACAAATAACTATATATTGAATAAATGCATTAATGATGGTTTCCTTCCCTTCATCATTAACCTTATCAAATAACTCAACAATTGACATGATATCATTTTCAATCAAATTATTCACTAAGGTTCCTAGATCTAGAGATGGTTGATCACTTACTAGAGGAGATCCAGGCATGTCCTCCATGGGATCAGATGAGCCTTCTTCATTCTTCTTTTTATGTACATGGATTTGGTAAGTATCCTCCTCTTCCTCTATCTCCTCATTCATTGAGATATTAACTATGGTCTTAGCTTCTTCATTGGAGGTACTACTCCTTTTGTTTCTTTTCAGTTGATGCTCCTATTTTATGCCAAGTCCTAGATTTCTTCTTGAAGAGCATCACTTAGATTTATTTTCCTGTTAGCTTTTCTCTTACTCTTCTTCTTCCTGAAGCAATAGATGGTGCAGCAAGAGGTATATCCTTTCTCTTAGATACTCGAGTACTAGGACGAGTAGGGGCAACAACATCAACTAATGCAGGGGAACTTTGTTCTTTCCTCTTTCCCTTCTCAATATTAGCAATACTAGAAGTAGCAATATTGGAGATAGGTGTTGACGCAACATCGAAAGATAGTCTTGTTGATTTCTTGGGTCTAGAGGGAAGTTCAACAAATTTAGCTTTTCTTTTATCAAGGGCCTCCTTTAATTGTTCTATATCATCCTTAGAGAAAGTTTTTCCTTGGAAGAAAGCTTCAACTTTCTTTCTTCTTTTAGATCAAGCTTCCCACTACACCAACATATTGAACATGTGTCATGTATTATATGCCCAAATTCATGAGATATTGATCCAACTATAACTTTATATATCAATAGGGAAAAATACAATATTGTATATCAAACTTTTTCAATATGGAATCAACATAAATTAGATATGACTAATCAAAGAATATCCTAATTTTGAAGTACAAGATTTTTTGGATCACTTCCTAGCCTTAGAAAGGGTTTTGGGACTTCTCATGTTTTCATACCTTTCCTCCATCTCTTGCTTCCTCAATTTACCAATTGATTTCCTTTTGCATATTTTTGTTGTCTTCCTTTACCTTTGTACATGTTCCTCATTTTCCTCATTTCCCCAATTACCTAGATTTCAAACCTTTGGGTTTCCTCTTACCTAGGTTATATTTCTCTTAAGTCTCAAATTCCTTAGTTCCCTATATTTTTTGGATCTTGCGATTTTCCTTCCCAACATGCCTCCCTCCTAATCACCAAACCCCCATTGTTCATACATGGTGATATTCTAGTGTATTGTGAAGTCCCTTCAGATTGTGTAGTGATTTATTCTAGTGTATAGTAAAGTCTCTTAATATTGTGTAGTTATTTTTTTGAGTATTTCCAGCTAAGTGATGAAGCAATATATATTTATCTTGACTTAGTTCTTTTCCATACATGACCTTATTTCTCCTCAATCCTAATTCTATGAAATTTTAGGATTTTCTTTATTAGTATCAATTTCCTTTATCTCCATAGTTCCTTAATAAATTAATTATTGAATCCTAATCCATAGTGCACACTCCTTACATCAAGTATCTCTAAATATTGATCCCCACTCATTTCTACACCAGGTATATCTAAACCCTAATTGTTGCTTCCTCTTGCATTGGGTATCACTAAAACCTAATAAGTTACTCCTTTGTACATTGGGCATATTTAAATATCAAGTCTCGCTCCTTCCTAGATCAAATATATTTAAAATATTAACACTAAACCTTCTTGCATCAATTATCTTCAAATTTTGATCATTTCTCCATCCTACATTGAGTATTTTCAAATATTGTACATGCTTCCCTCTTGCATATATTTAGTTTTTATAGCAACCTTCTCTCTCATGAAACCATCTACAAGGATCCCCTTCCTCACTTTACTTTTTTCCCATTGGACCTCCTTTCTAGGTCTACAAACCTTTACTTTCCCTTGCATCCTAACATCCCTAAAAATAATTCCCCAAATCCCCAACCTTAGGCTTTTAGATCTAAATTAATGCTAGTGTAGCCATTGAATAATTAGTTGAATGGAACCCTAACTCCTAATTATCTACTTTGTCTTGCAATTTTATAATTTAACAAGTGAATCCATAAACCCCATCAGTCAAACTAAAAAATCCCACATACCACCCTACTTAACCCATGACACCATTAATGGCCTTAAGTATATGTGACTAGAGTGAGGAAGACTTTCAAATGGATATCAACACATGTGGGTCCTTTAGAGACATGTTGTGGGTAAAAATGTAGATGATTGTTGATTCAAGGGGTATGGTTTCATGTAATTAAACATGTGAAGATGTTTCTAGCAAGTAAAATTATATTTAGGCTTAGGTATTTTGGCTTCAAGATATGCCTTGAATCTCTTTATAATTTGGGTAGCTTCATCAATTTACACCTTTTGTCATTTTCTTACAAAATCCCTAACTTGTGATAGATTGCGAACTTGTGTTCATATATTATATTTGAGGATGAAAACCCATATGTTTGGAGATTGGAGGATGGAATCCATTTGGTTTCTTGAGTTAATTTTATCAAGGATTTTTTTTTTGAAGGGGTAAATGCTTTTGACTTGAAGCTATGAACCAATGAGGTTACAAATGGGGGACCTCATACCCAATATAAATTCTCAACAATTACATCCCAATGGGGTTTGAACCTTGATGGAAAGAATAAAAACACAACAACTTAACCATCACACCATGCCACTATTGGGAATTTAATCAAGGAATTAAATTCTTACTTATTTTTTTAATAATTTTTCATGTACATATTTACATGAAAATACTATATTGTAGTCTATGTGCTATTTTTTTTCTATTTATGTAATATATTTATAAATTATTTAGCTAAAATTAATCTTAATGGTATCAAATCATTAAATTTTCCAACGTATAAGGTAAAAATGTGGTGATTATTCCTAGTGAAAGGGAGATTAGGTATCAAAAAGAGAGCAAAGAAAAATTAAGAAAAACCATTATCCAACACAAGGTTCAATTCAAGAAGTAATAGATGTAGAAAATTGGGAGAAAAAATAATTTATGGTTCAACCATATGAGATCTATTAATACTAGGTAGAAATATCTAATTAGTTTCTTTAATTTAATTTTTTTAAATTATAATGTAAACCTAATGGTTACCTCCCTAGGTATTGTAAATCAAGGAGAAACTTCTATCCCCATAGTGAATAAATAAATTAAAGTAGCCAATGGTTCCAAGCTACCTAGAGATACATTTTTTAAAAGAGATGGAGTAGCTAGTAGAATAATTGATAGAAGAAAGATGATGATTCGGTATCTTTATATGCTAACTATAGAGAAAAAAGTGATGCGTTCCATGTTAGTACATCTTTCATGAATTCTTAAACTTTGAAATCAAATAATAACCCTAAAAAAGAGAAGAGACTATTAAAAATAGAATTGCAAGGATCTCCAACAATAGTTATAAAATCACATAGTTCCTTTATTTGATAGGTCTAATAAATATTTAGCTTGCAAGATCTTAGATCCAAAAGTTAAATACTTAATTTTCCATAAGTTTGATGTATGAAGGAGGAGAAATAAAATTTGCTAGACTTCATTTGGAAAGAATAGATCATGAATTGTGGTACCATGTCCTAATCACCCGAGGTCATTATCTTATCACCATATATATAATAAGTTAAACTAGAAGTAGACTATGTAACAAATAAAAAGGGAACCATAAGTTCAATGAGTAAAACCTAGGGTTAATTTTTCTCCTTCTCCAAAGGTACATTAGGATGCAAATTAACAAGGTGTTTAGATTGACTTTCAAGCATGAAGGTGAGCCAAGCAAACTTAGAACTGCATATCCTTTTGAGTCTTAGAATGGAGTGGAATTGATTTTCTTTGATTAACCTAATTAGACTATGTGCCCTAATATAAAAAATGCAATATTTTGACAATGTATAAACTAAAATAGATATTTCCAAGTAGATCTAGGAAGGGAACAGTGTTATGTACCTATCTTATAAATTTGGTTTCAATCATTGTAGGACATAGGAGCACAAGGGTTTATGAGTCCTTGTAGGGGTGTCTTGCTCTACTTTTGTAGTCCTCTGATGTTAGATCTAAGCTCCTTATTCTTGCTTGCAATTTTTTTAGATCACTATCGAATAATTCTGTAGGTGAGTTTTCATGAGCTGACAAGGTGTAAGGTTTTGAATGTAATAAAGGACAAATGATCTTCAAATTTCCTTGAATTCTCTCCAAACCTAAAACCTGTACATTCAAAGAGAGAGGAATTGTTGTGTCATTTAGGGGGTTGCCTTATTCAAACCCTGTGTTAGTGTTTCCACTTCCACAATAGCAATATCAATAATATAAATGATAAATGATAGGAAGGAATGATGAATCAACAAACATATGAATATGAATATTCTTGCACTATCTCTTAATATTTCATGAGGATCATGTGCCTTTTGGGTAGCTCTTCTATTTTAAGGATACACAAGAAAACACACCTCACATCTCCCTTCTTTCAAAAATCCTTCTAGCCTATTGGGAAAATATATAGAGAACTCAAATCATATCATTATCCTTTAAAGGTCAAAATATGTCTCTTTCCACCTTTATTCAATAAGTAAATATTTTTTTACCATTATGGGTGGCATCCTTGTCGTACTTTCAAGATTTTCCAAGAGATAAATGGTATGCATCCATAAGAACATCAACACATAACACCTTACCTGCATATGATCCAATATTAAATTAAAAAAAATTAATATCCTCACTATGATTCTTCTTCACATATAAATTTATAAAAGAGTTTCATTAAGGAAAACAAGCAAACTAAGAATCATTATAAGTCATTACACTAAGAATCATTATAAATCATGATTATACAAGCCTCTAAGTGTTTGGATTTACATTGTTTTGAAAAAAATCTTTCTTTTTCAATATTTTTCATATGTTTCCTTCTTCTCAATATAAGAAAATGATATAGTAAGAAAAGGAATATTTTGATGAAATTAAAATATTATGTGGGTACAACCACAATTACAACATCTTATAGGCCTCTATTAAGAAAATGATTAGTTTTTTCTTCTTCAACATTTATAGTATCAATATTTTTTATAATAAGTTCAATTTCTACATATTATCTATCTTCTTCTACCATTGTATACACTTACAACCATTATGTTTTGGGAGAAGTTATAGACTATGTGAGCACCATGGATTTTAGGAAGAAAATAATTTTTGTCCTCTTACTCTACCTCTAAAGCCTCATCTTCCTCTAAAATTAGACTTAATATCTTATCCTCCTTTTAGCTCTTCTCCTTTATTATGTTTCAAGGAACATCCTAAATCCTTTCGATTAGAAGTATAACAATTCATTTTTTTCACCATAATAGCCCACAAGGTGGGTAATACTATATCATATTCATTCATTGGGATCTTTAATAAGGAAAATAGAGGGGAATATAACACCAAGTATTGGGGGTAAAGGGGTATTTTAAATTATCTAATATGTATTGGGGATTATATATATATATATATATATATATATATATATATATATATATATCACTTGATATTAATTTTATAAAATTTTATAAGGAGATGAATACAATGATTCATAAAAGAGAATTTTCATGAAAAAATACCTTCTCACTTGATATTTTATTAAATTTAAATTAATGTAAGAATTTAATAGAAACACATGAATGGATAAATTTCACATCTTTGAATGTAGAGTTAATAAGATGAATGTAACTAATAGATCAGTTCACATATATTGCAAGCATACACAAGTAATTTGGATGCCTTCTAAATTTGAATTCATGAAATATGATGCAATAACATTTTTCTTAAAAATTCAAAATATTTTTATATTTCATGTTTGGTGGAACTCATGGATGTGTATTAAGTGTATTATGAGGATATTTGACATGATATAGATATTTCACTAAAATGAAATTTAATCTTCCTATATTAAAATGGTTCTAGTTAATATTTTATATAATAACATTGTAATAATTGGTTGTGAGAGTGGTGGTTATGAAATATACAAACCAACTTACAATGATAGGAAATAAAAAGCAACATAAATAATGTCACTAAAAAATGGATAGATGGGACATGTAGTCAAAATAAGAGGATATTTTTTGAGAAAGTATTTTTAAATAGGGTATTGAGAGGTAGAAATAAAATTAGGGGTATTATTTAGTGCCCTACGATCAAACATGATATGAAATAAGTTTACTAAATGAATCCCCATGCTTTAACCCTTAAATTTACTTTCCTTCTACCTTCTAGGAATACTATTAGGCTTCATCAATTTTGTATTCACATTGACAAGGGCTATCTCATTCTAAAATTGGAACCTAGGCCCATTGATGTATTTAGCTTCTACCTACTCTTCTTGTAAATTCATTCTAATTTTTAATCTCAAAAGATATTTCATATAAGATTGTACTATTTGTGCTTTCTACCTAAGATTTTGATAGTAGAAACTTAGCCTTTATACCCATTAGAATATTGGGTCATAACTTAATTTTCTCCTTCCCTTTATTTCCTCTAACATAAACTAAAAGGTTCTCTTTCCATGGGAAAGTGTGAGTTATGTTACAAATTTAACTCCTCTTGAGTTATCTTCCTCAATACACTCTATCCCAAAGTATCTTTTTAACTCTTGAGTCCTTGATCTATGAACATCTTTATCTTTGATCCACCTTTAAAATAAAGGACTTTAGTTATCATCTTGTTCCTTATTTGGACACATATTCTATGATTGTCTCAATCAAATCTATTGTTCCAACCTAATCTCTAGTCCCTTTGAACTTGAAGTTCCTATTTAGATTCCTCATGCATTAATTTGAAAGGCCTCTAACCTTTCAAGTATTTTGTCTCCAATACTTTTTTTACATAAAATTTATTTGTTCATTCTTCCCAATAATTAAATTTGATCTCTCTTTGGGTCATGATGGTAATTAATGTAGAATCTTCTCAACAACTCTACCTATGCAATTTTTTTCTACCAACCCTACCCCAAATTATTAGCAAATTGTAGTTAAGATCCAATAACTTCTATAAAAATATAGAATCCTTTCCCATAAAATGGAATGCAAAAACAAATCATATCCTACACAACATTGTTTAGAAAATGCAAGGGGAATATCAAATCACATAATATGAATAAATAGAAATTAGAGACAAAGAAGATATAAGTAATAAAATGTAATCTTAACTTTGAGACTCCATTAACAATAAGATAATAAAATATTAACTATATGTTTTCCTAAATAAATAATTCATGTCACTATAATTTAATAAAACACGAGGTTGGATAGACATAAGACCCTTATATTTGTCAACATCCCAATTACTTTTCTAACACCTTTCTATGGCATATGGCAAATTCCCTGTCAGCAATTCACCCACAAAAAATTCACTGTCATGACAAATTCACCGCCAAGTAAAATTCATCGCCAACAATTCACTGTAGGGGAAAATTAACCACATTAATATTTTTAATAAAATCAAAGCTTTAGAAATATATATTAAAAAATATTAATGCAGGTGAATTGCAGAGTGAATTTTCCAGAACCCCTTTCTATATTAATAATTTAATTTGTCCAAAGATTTAAGCAAAATAATTATACAAATATTCCAACAAGTGGCACTCTAATATTCAATAGAACACAAAGTCTAATAAAATATCTATCTCATCTAAAATTGATCTCCATATATCTTTAAATAAACTAACTACAAATGTTTTGAAGGAAAACATAAACAAATTTGAAAAATATTTACTTCTGCCAAATTCAGACCACATATCAAGAGTATAGTCCGGACTTCAGTTCAGGCTAAGTCAAACCCACTTTATAGATATTGATTTAAAGTAATTTTTATAAGATATTGTTTTAAGCTAAATTCCAAGCATATATAAGGCTTCAAAAGGTAATCCTGGTCCATCAGGGCAGGATGTATAATTAGGGATAGTAGTGGTTCCATTAAAGGCAAGATTGTTGTTCCCCTTCAAGAGGATACAAATAACATAGCTGAATTCACAACCTTATACATTGGGCTGATTGAATGCCAAAAGAAAGGAATTGACAAGTTAGAAATTGAAGGAGATTCGGCTATCACTATCAATGCAGTGAGAACATCTGAAACACCTAACTGGAGACTTAAAGCCCTACTAGAAAGGATACTGACAATTCTTGATTATTTTGATTGTTTTACTATTAATCATGTATATAGGGAGGCAAATTTGGAAGCAGATGAGTTATCGAAGCTTGCAGCGGAAGGTAAAGAGGTGAGGTGGTGGCAGTAAAGCTATGTTAGATGATCAAGGTCCTTTGTTATTGGGGCCATTTTTGCAAGAGACAGTTTGTTCCTTTGGCCACAACACTGGTTGGGACTTAATTATGTCTACTAGAACTCTTTCAGATGTTTATATCCTGTCAAGAACAGTTGCTGTTTTGGTTTGGAGTATAAGCTTATAATGATTATCTTGTAATATAAGATGTAAGATCCTTTGATAGTAGATATATTAATAAGATTTGGCTTTGCCTCTTGCTGATCAAAAAAATAAAAAATTCCAAGCATATGTAAGGCTATAAAGGAATAATATTAATGAATAACAAATTGTGTTCACTGCTTTTGTACGTTCATAGCATTTCAATCTTCTAGATATTGCAACTGTATATTCTGCTGTTAACATCTCTTGCATGGGCAGATGGCATTGAGCAAACAAAAGTTGAAGAAGAAAAAATGGAGAAAGAAGTTATTAATAAAATAAAGGATGAAGAAAGGGAACGAGAAAAAAGGTTAAACATATAATTAAACAGTTGGAGTTGGATGAAAACAAAGGGAATAAGCTGGCTGTCATCATACAGGGTGATAGTGGACAGAGCAAGTCAGATTTGGCAGAAGCTATCCATGATCGTTTGGAAGTGGAGCTCTGTTTTGAAGGTTGGAAGTTGTACAAGAAAAACTTCACCAAAGATGAGGAATTTAACTTAAATGTATCTGAGTTGCATTCTGATATTGTAAACCTCTTGTCAGTTGGAAAACAGAAGGGAAAAAAGGGTGGGAAATTCCAGTTTATAAAAACTGAATCTGCCTTCATATGGATTGACAACATCCTCCGAGCACAGGATCTCAGAAAAATGTTAGATATGAAATTCAGGCGTAGAAACAAAGTCAGGTTACTTGTGACATCTCCCAACAAGAATGTGGAGTCAGCACTTAAGGAGAGTGGGTTTATATGTGAGAAGCATGAGATGGAATGTGCTCAAGAAACTCAGATTAGTAGCTCTGATCCATTGCTTCAGGAGATGGCCAGAGAATACCTTAACAGATGGCAAAAGCCAAATGAAGAAACAAGAAATAAAGTATCTGAATGGGTACTTGAAAAAGATCTTGTCCAGACAGGCTTTAATTTTGCCCTTGAAAATGCATTTCTGAATCTTCCAGCCACAGCTCAAGATGCATTTCTAGATATTTGTGCTTTCTTTGTGGGATGGGATTGGGATGAAATTCCATTCATTGTTGGAGAGTCGGCGCTTGAAACACTACAAGAAAATTCATGGGTGAAAAGGAGTCATAACAATCAGATAGCTGTTCCGGACGTCCTCCGTAAATGGGGTCTCTTACGAACAACAGGTGTAAGACTAACCAACAGAGATGAGCTCAAAAATGCTTTGGATAGCAACCAGGTATGAATTGTCCTGTCAATCTTCAGGATTTTGAATGATATTTTTTTTTCTTGGCATTCAAGTTTTCTAATACCACAAGGCTTTAGATTTGCAGATGATCAAAGGAATCTTTTTACCCAATGATAACGAGGAATTTCAGATACCTGTTCAGAAGCTAGAGTTTATGGAGACTATCAGAGTTCTTTCATTGGGAAGCACCATTTCTATTGTGGATGACTGTAATAAGTCCATATCTGTTGTGGATAAGTGCATTAAGTCATTTCAGAGATTGAAATATTTACATGTGGGTAGATCCTCAAAGAATCTTCCCTTACCGTTAAAGCAGCTTTGGAGCTTGAGTTATTTCAGCTCTGATCAAGATGTGGATTTTGATCCCTCTCAGGTAAGTCCTCTTTCATTGCTAGTTTTTATTAGGAATATGTAGACGCAATAAATTAAGTCAACCTATTTTTTTATGTCTAACTGCAACATTCCAATAATTAAACATAAGGATTGCCTAACATAAATGAAAACACACAAATTCTCATCTCAACCAATCCTTGTACCAAGTCATGATGGTTGTGCTCCAATATAATTGATGATGATATGTGAATGCTCTTATCAACACAACATTGGAAAATCTTTGATCCATGTGATGTGTATCAAGACCCATGCCTTATGTACAAAGACCCATGCCTGCCTTTTTGAGGATGTGCAAAATTTGAATGGGTTGATCAAGGTTTAGGAATGTGCAATTGAGTGATTAGTGAGCTAATTGGTTTCAACAAAGTATGTTAAAGTATTACTAACTTTGTGAATCATGCTTTGTAAAGGTGATTTATCTTTATTATGGATCTAGAGTTTGTCTACACATTTTTATTGTAGCTATAGTTATTACCATTGTTCAAAATTAATAGTTGTTTACACTTTTATTATTGTTAAGAGATAAATACATTATAACATTTTCATAGAAACACTTGTATTTATTATATCAAATATTTCTTTAAATATAATTAAAAAAATTAAGCACAAATAGTGGTCCTATGGGCTAGAGGTCATCGATCATCACACCTTGGGACCACCCACTATGCATGCTCTTCAAGCATCTTAGAGGTATCCTGGCCATCTTACTACTTCCACCAAACTATGGGGATAAAAATGCCCCATTGTGGAAATAAATTCATAAATATAGTCTCAATACCACTACGTCTTGGCCCAAAACTTTTACCATGTGTACAAGACCTCCCTCACTATTACATAAGATATGGAGAAAAATAGGCCTTGGCTAATAGAGTGGCTCCACCCAAGCATTCAAACCATCAAGAGAAACTTAACTCACAGTTAAGGGGCATTCCCCCAATGATTAAGAAAATATTGTAGATGCTAAAATTCTAAGGTGGTCTTTTCATCCTAGGTATGTATTAGTAAGTAGACAAAGGAAATCATATTCCCTTTCTTAGATAAAGAGAAATTGCAATCATTTTATCATTAAAAAATAGCCTTTTTATTTCTACAATTGAAAAATAATAATGGCTCTAAAAGCTTATAAAGTCTAGTAATATAAGTAGACTAAGGGGTCATATCCCCAAAATAAGTGTTAGACAAATGGGTAATTACCTAATTAATTAATTATTAGGTCCATTTTTTACACTAACATACTTAAGCTTACTTAGATCATCCACATTTTTTTGTCAAGCTAGAGGATTATGATACATGTCATGATCTAATTTAATCCTCACCTAGGGTTTCATTTAGGGTTTCTTTATCCTTTATCAAGGGTAAGTTAAATTATATGTTGTAGTTATTCATTCATTATTGGAGATTAATAGAATTCTCAAATTTTCATAACAAATCAATTATTTTTTTCTTTTTTGTGGTAGGTGTTTTGGTTGCAAGTGATTTATGGGAGTTGTGGGGTCCAAGAATAAAATCGTACATGGTATAAAAGAATTGGATCTATAATTTCCTATTAATTTTTTATAGAGTTGTGCTTGAGAATTCAAATAGTGCACCCTATAGCAAAACAAACCTCACCATTTCACTCAAAATACCCAAAAACACTAGGATTGACTATCAAATTATCAAAATTTGAGAAACTTGTTTTTAGGTAATTCTTTGTTGCCATATTCACATAAATAATTTTTTATAGTCATATGGATCCATACCAAATCGTATAATCTATATAGCATTATACTATCTCTATGTATAAATCCAACATAACATGCAAAAATCTAGCAACTTTTGGTTATTTTGGCACCACTATTTTTTTAGGCAATTGTATATTTTATTTGTTAGCATGATGCAAGGATGACATCATCTATCACAATTACTAAAAAAATATTCACTATAGAATTTTTCTAGTTGTCAAAAAGGTTTTTTGACCAACTACTCGATTGTTGCCACCTGTGGCATTTCCACTACTTGTCCACCACTTGGATCAACACTAAGCCTATGTTTATGGTCACATTGGAAACTAAGTGTTATGCTTAATTCCTATCCCTTGACACCAAGTGGCTAGACATCCAAGTGACTAGAGACCTAGGCCACTTAGAACACATGCCTTTCCTTTTAAGGATTTTTGACTAATTTAATAATTTGGGTATATCTTAGGCATACAAAGTCCAAAATTTCACAGATAAGATATTGTCAAAAATTTGGTTTGAAGAAATTTCCATTGGTCTTATTATTTTTTCTATATTATTCTATTGGTGAGTTTTCTTTCATATTGAAGTTGTATCTACTTGTTTTCACTTTTAAACTCATAACTTTTGTCTTGAACCTCTTATTTTTGTGATTCTTGTGGCATTTGAAAGCTAGTTCAAAACTCTGCATAGTTCTTAGACTTGATTCTCAAGATTTTTTACCATTTATATAAAGACCAAATCTAAAGTAAACTCTTTTATTTTTTATTTTTAGTTGTCAAATTTGCAAAAGAGTTTCCTTTTTCTTGCTCTAGGGGGGGAAATTTTCTTCTTAAAGTACCTTTAAGAATAAGAAAACACTCAAAACCAATAATTAGTTATTTTTTAAACCCCAAAACCAAACATACATGGGTTCAAAACCTCTTGTAGATTAAGAAAATTACATCGTACAAATATCACACCTAGAAACTTCAGATGATGAGATTGCTCATGTCCGAGGGACTATGGCCTACCTTGGATGATATTATTCTTGATTTCACTCAAGAATATGAGAAATTTTCTTACCAAAATAAGGTGGATTAAGTCATGGTCTAATTTCACTTCATGTTTTAGATATCCTATTATTTCACATAGAGCATTGCATAACTTCTAATAAGATCTAGGAAAAGTACAAGGATACTTTTTATACAATTAATGAGTTTTAGGAATTAGTGATTGAGATAGATTTGACTACACTGACACCTAATTCATTCCCTCTATCAAGGAATTTCTACTAAAACTCAAGTCACTAAGATTACTTTTATATAGGTTTTTTGAAAGGACAAAGATGAAAAAGAATGTATTTTTATCTTATCTAACCTTTGAGGAGCCTTTCATGTTTTATTTTCTACTTTGTATTCCACTATGGATGCATTCAAAGATGCATTCACCTTTCCTTCATTTAAGGTCTTTTATGATTGCTTAGCATGGGAATAGGCTAAATTGACACAATTAGAGTCACTTTCTAGTTCCACATTCATGCTTTGTTCACTTAATCATCCAAAGAAGAAGCTGAGAAGACACAAAATCCTAAGATAGAAACTACATGAGACAAAAGCCTAAGTATAAGTCAAATAAAAAACACTAATTGCCACCTAAAAATGATAAATATGTAAGTATGGTGAGTCTTCCTGTAAGGAAAATAATAAATCAAGAGATCCTTGTAGGAGTGACTTTGGTTACTAAATGTTGGAAGAGACTAGAGGTATTAGAGGAGACCATGTAGTATCACACCATTTCGCTCTCAGTCATTTTCATCACAAAGTTGGATTATAGACTTTGAAGCCTCACATCACATGACTCATAGATCTGATCTATTTGTCTTTTTTTGATAGTAGTACTTCTCATATTGTAGTGGTAATCTATTTAAAGATTTTAGTTTTGGGGTCATCAATTGTTAGATGATTGATGGTAATAATAAGAATTTTCTCCTTGTTCCTGATTTTTATGTAAATTTTCTCTCTATTTACTAGATTCGTCACATTGATGGGGTTAGAAAGTGATTTTTTTTCCAATATTATTGTAATTTATGACCTCCGTCATCTAGAGATAGTTATTACTTTCAATAGATATTATTATGAATTTAGATTGTATAGGTTTCATTTTTTTGATTCATCCAATGGTTCACCACACATTTCCAATGTAGACTCATTAAGTTATGGCATGAATATTATGGTCATGTCCACTATATGTATCTAAAACAATTGAGTATGCAAGAGATGGAACTTGTTCTTCCAAAGGTTTCATGAACATAGGGAATTTTTTGAGGTTGTGTTCTTTGCAAACATCATTAAGAGCTCTTTCCTAAGAGAAAGGATCATCATGCTTATACCTTATTAGAGTTGGTACATCATGACCCTATGTCCTTTCCCACTCCTTTCTTCAAGAGCCAAGTATTCTCTTACCTTCATTGATGATTACTCTCATCATGCATGGTGTACTTTCTCAAGTACAAGAGTGATCTTCCTTCATCACTTTTAGGACCTTCAGGGTGTTCTGGAGAAGTGATAAAGTTTTTCTATTCATTAGCTACACACAAATGATTAGAATATATAATATGTGAACAAACTATTTTGGAACTATTGCATTGAGCATGGTATTCATTATCAATTTTTAGTTTCATATACTCAACAAAATGATGTTTTTGAACACAATAATAGATTACTCAATGAGATGGCCAGTTTTATGAAATCTTGGTCTATGTCTCCATCATTTTGAGCTAAGGCAATCAATTTTTCTAATTACATTCATCATAAGGTATTTTTAAATATCACTCAAAAGGAAGCTTGGTTCAATATCAAGCCTAATATTTTCTTCTTCAAGTTATTTGGTATGGTTGGTGTGAGGAAATAAATAAGATTCAACTATTATCTTTTCTTTGATATTGTGAGGATGTGAAATTGTATTGATAATTTTATCCTACTATGAGAGATGTCTACTTTCATAGAGATATCCAATTTTATGAGTCTTTCCCATAGTCAGATTATCATCCCCTTATTCTTCCTCACTACCTACTCCACCTTATTTATCTCATGAGGACACTTGCGCATTGGAGGATGCTTTAGATGATTGTTCTATACCACCACCTTCTACAACACCGCTTCTACCTCCTACCACTTGTAATACTATTCAAGAGGTTGGATGTTTAGTTGGTGATCATATGGCTTCACATCACATGCACTCTCAAT